>JACXGK010001309.1:0-36440 GCA_016801125.1 Novumbra hubbsi | reverse complement strand
CATGTTTGTGGACTTCAGCTCTGCCTTTAATACAATCATTCCAGCACTGATGCAGGACAAGCTCTCCCAGCTGCAAGTGCCCGAATCCACCTGCAAGTGGATCACTGACTTCCTGTCTGACATGAGGCAGCGCGTGAAGCTGGGGAAACATGTCTCCGATCCCCAGTCCATCAACACCGGATCCCCTAAAGGCTGCGTCCATTCTGCTCTTCTCCCTGAAACTGCTGCACCTCCAGTCATCAATCTGCCAAGCTCCTGAAGTTTGCGGATGACACCACCCTCATTGGGCTCATCTCTGGTGGGGATGAGACCGCCTAAACGTGGGAGATTGACCACCTGGTGAACTGGTGCAGACAGAACAATTTGGAGCTCAACACTCTGAAGACAGTGGAGATGGTAGTGGATTTTAGGGAGAACCCAGACCCCCCCACCCCTATCACCCTGTGTGACTCCCCAGTCACTATTGCAGAGTCTTTCAGCTTCCTGGGCATCATGATCACCCGGGACCTCAAGACGGAGCCAAACATCACCTCCATTACCAAAAAAGCACAGCAGAGAATGTACTTCCTGCGGCAGCTGAAGAAGTTCAACCTGCTAAAGACAATGATGGTGCACTTCTACACAGCCATCATTAAGTCCAACCTCACCTCCTCCATCACCATCTGGTACGCTGCTGCCACTGCCAAGGACAACAGCAGACTGCAGCGTATCATTAGATCTGCAGAGAAGGTGACTGGCTGCAATCTGCCATCCTTCGAGGACCTGTACACCACCGGGACCCTGAGGCGCGCTGGAAAGATTGTGGCTAATCCCTCCCACCCTGGACACAAACTGTTTCAGCCACTCCCATCTGGCAGGATGGGCCATTAGGACCAACACCTCCCGCCACAAGAACAGCTTCTTCCCATCGGCAGCTGGCCTCATCAACAAGGTCAGACGATGCCCACTGACACTGACACTCTCTGCCCCATAACATACATTCTACACAATGCATTACATTAATGCACTTCTCTGGACTTCCTTCATGCACATTACCATTGCAGTAAATGTTTGCACATTTTATATTTACTGTAGTTTTACCTCATACTACTGCGTTTTTCTGTCACGCACCATAGCACCAAAGAAAATTCCTTGTGTAAATGTACTTGGCAATAAAGCTGTTTCTGATTCTGATTTCTGATAGTTCTCCCCCAGGTTAAAATTACAACAACTACAGTGAGAAGGCATGATAGTACTTTGCTGTTGGATTGCTGCTGCATTGTGAGATTGAGCTCCTCGCACCTGAACACTCGAAACTATCTAACAATCCTCAGTAGTCCAATCCCTGTACTTTTTGCAGAATATCAGTCTGTTGCTGTTGTTTTCCCTGGAGAGAAGTGTCTTTGCTGCCCTTCTTGACACCAGGCCATCCTCCAAATGTATTTGCCTCACTGTGCGTGCAGGTTCATTCACTTTTGCCTGCTGGCAATCCTGAGCAAGCTCTGCACTGGTGGTGTCCTGATCCAGCAGCTGAATCAGCTTTAGGAGACATCCTGGCGCTTGCAGGACATTCTTGGGTGCCCTGAAGCCTGCTTCACAAAAATGTTTACCTTTCTCCTTGAAGTTCTTGATGATCCGATAAATGGTAGTTTTAGGTGCAATCTTAGTAGCAGCAATATCCTTGCGACGTGTTTCCTTGCAAGTAACCATGGTTAACAGGAAAAACAATGATTTCAAGCCCCACCCTTTTTTTAAAGTTTCCAGTCTGTTATTCTAACTCAATCGGCATGACAGAGTGATCACCAGCCTTGTCCTCGTCAACATACTCACCTGTGTTAACGAGAGGATCACTGACATGATGTCAGCAGGTCCTTTTCTGATAGGGCTGAAATGCTGTGGAAATGTTTTTTGAGGGATTCAGGTCATTTCATTTTCAGTTCAATTAATTGCAATCATCTGACCATTCTTCATGACCTTCTGGAGTATATGCAAAAAGGAAAACATTTTCGCTACGATTACTCCTTTTGAAGTACCATGAGTTTGGGAAGAAACATTTTTGTAATCTGGATAGATGGAGAAAAATATCCCATGGCCTCTAATCTGCTGTTAATTGAGTTGACTTAGATGGTGATTGAAAGCATACATTTACTCATTGTTCAGTGATGCAGACAGCCACTGACTTTGATGCAGTAGTGAAAAAGAGTTACAACCATTTAGAGATTAAAAAGTTTTCCAGAACTTGGTCGGGTTTCCCAAACAATGGTTTAAAGTATTAACCCAATGATAAAATGTTATTTTTCTAACAAGTTTCTAAGGGAATGTGCTTATACAAAATAACATTGCAGATGCTACAGAAGAGACATGGATCAACTATGAATATGACACATTTTATATCACAAAACTGTAAATCTCTTACAATTGTTACAGTTCTAATATTTAGTTGCTGGCAGGAGATGCATCCCAATGCATGAGGTGCCATGGAGAATCTAGTCTAGATTGGACAGGCAAAGCTTGCTTTTAGACTAGCGGCTAGCAGGCTTCAGACCTGGCCTGCTTGACGCTAGAAGTAGCACAGTGGCAAATAAAATGCTGGCAGGTAAAATCTATTATTTCCACAAATAAAACAGTAAAAAGTAAACAAAGTAAAAACTAGACAAGTAAAAAGTAAAACAAATATGAAGACAAGGATATAAAAACAATGGAAAAAGTAATTTAAGTAAAATCAATAATATAAAAGTTTCAGTGTCTGTCTGGATGAGTTTGGATGAGATGTTGATGAACATTGACTGCTGTCAGCATAGACAAGATACAATCAATATACATAACCACAATTCAAACAAAAATACAATAAACTACAAACATAAAACTGAAGTAAATCTGGCAGTGCTCTTCCTGTTCCCCCTCACACAAAGGAAACAATTCCAGTCTTGTTGCAGAGTAGATGCCAATCTACGGCTCTGTCCAGCACTCCTCATGTCTCCTGGTATCTCTTCCATGGTCCTGAGACGGTACATGGAGACAGCAAACCTTCTTGTGGCGGCACGTATGGATACCAGGCTCCAGGCACCACCTCATCCTAACATTAGTGACAAGAACACTAGCAAAACTAAAGAAGAATCAGTCAGGAAGGATAAGAAGAAGGCAAGTGTCTGGGGTCATCTGCAAAACCATTCCCTTTTTGAGAGTGGTCCTGCTACTGCTTCTTCAGTGCATCTGCACACAGTGTAATTTGCACCTAAACGGGTGACGTTGATTCACAATTGCTTATGCTTCCTAACTGGACAGATGGATACCCCTGAAGTCCAAATTACTTGTTATACTGTGAGTATTACTTAATTTACTGAGCAGTTTAAAAAAAGTTTACTGAGCCATGGAAATGTAACATCAAACCTACCCTCCCAGATGTTTTTTAATTTTATAAGGTTTTACAGTCAAACGTTTTATAGTCAGTTGGAAAAGATACATTTTATGGTTGATATTGATCCCTTTTAGCCATGCATGTTTTTAATTGATTGGTTGACCAGGTAGTTCCTTATTTTCTATATGCATTAGTTATCTTTCTTTTCCATTTTTGTTTGTATTCTTGAAGTGAACATATCTATCCATGTATTTGTAATAGTTGAGTGAAAGACATTATTATCCCCGTAATAAAATGTTTCTTATATATTTGAGATAAGCCATATTATTTATTGTATTATTTGTTCCGGTTCTTCTGTAGGGTGGAATTGGAATTGTAACCAACGTTGCATTGATTTGTTTAGGAACGTAGATATTTTAAACAAGGTACCATTGTTAAAGCATAATAAAACTGCAAGCAGCGATGCAGGGACCAAGCAGAACATGGCTATCGACCCAAGCGTCCATGGCGATTGACCCCAATCATGTGAATAGTGTACCTGTAAACTAAACAGTGATAGGACAGGATTTAAGAGTGTTTCAAGTGATTTCCTGGAATAGCCCCCCGATATGGATGATCAGGCCCATACAGAGCAGGCATCCTCTGACCCTTATGGCAACCATGTATTGTGGAAAATGAGTGGAACAGTCGCTGAGATATGCCCGCATGTCCTGTTTGGTGTCCATGCTGCTGCATTAGATTGGCTGGTACTGGCAAATCTTTTGGATAATCAAAAAACATTCTGATAACTTTTATGTCACAAAAAATGTGACGTGGGAAACTTTTTAAAGCTTTTTGAGAAAATCCAATATGGTGGAAAATGTATATAATGTATATAATTAACACATTTGGGTGCGTAAAAACTCCTAAGGAAGGACCTAAGGAATCAAACAGTTCCTGATTTTCGACAATTGGCCATACAGGTCAAAAGTTATGCGGGTAGACACATCTCCAACTTTGACACGTTGGTGGCGCTTGAGTGGGCGAGGCACAGACATGAGACATGGGGAAAAGAGAGAGGAGATGAGCCCCAACAAGAATGCCAAATTTCCCCAACTTTTTACAACAAGGTTATATGGGCTGCCATAGACTCCAATGGCAGAAGACGTTGAAAATGTACAATGGGTGCACTGCAGCCTCGCTGCTTGGGCCCCAATGACGATCTTTAATCTGTAACATGGCAAATAATAAATATTTAAACATGGGATAAGCCTCTCCTAACAATTTGCTAGAAAACCAGTTTAGATGCAAGTACAATTTTGGTATAATAGACACTTTAAGAGATTCATTATGCCAGTTTTATTGAAGTCATATAGATTTGCCGTAGTCATAATAAAGACAAGCCGTTTTACTTAAACTGGCTTAACATTATTCCAGATAAAGTTAAATATTTTTTTCTATGGCTTTGAATAAGGATTTTTTTGATTTTTAGTCACCTCCCAGACTAAGGCCCTTCTCCCCTGATCGCTCGGTTTGGAAGGGCGGCCAACTCTTGGAAGGTGGTTCCACACGTCTTCCATTTACGGAAAATTTCTCAATGGGACCTTCAATGCTGCATCTATTTTTATGTACCCTTCCCTAGATCTGTGCCTCGATGCAATCCGGTCTCAGAGTTCTACAGACATTTTCTTGGACTTCATGGCTTGGTTTGTGCTCTGCCATGCACTGTCAACTGTGGGACCTTATTTAGACAAGTGTGCGCATTTCCAAATCATTTTCAATCAACTGAATTTACCACAGGTGGACTCCAATCAAGTTGCAGAAACATCTTAAGGATGATCAGTGGAAACAGGATGCACCAGTTTACCTCACAAGTTCAGGAAAACTTCAGCCTAGACCACCACTTTTGGACCTGTGTTGCCATGCCTGCAACAGTGGAAATTTTGCTGCAAAACGGACAACACACTTGCAACAACTAAACACTGCTACCCTAATCCAAAAGAAAACCTAGGAGGAAATTCAGCAACAAATGGGTATGCCTGAAGAACCCCCCCTAAAAAAAGATAATCAAGGGCCACAGTGCACACCATCCCACCCAGTCTACCTTAGAGGAATGGCCCAGAGCAGAATGGGCAAGTACATTAGTCCCATGGTGAATAGGCACAGTCCAGAATGCATAATATGACCTGCAACCACAAGAAGCCATGGAATACAGAGGGCCAAAAGCCATCAACTAACATAGTGCCAACTTACTGGTACAGCCAAGATACTGTCACTTATATGCCTCACCAAACAATGCTTCAAACAAGGATATTGGGTAAGTCAGGGTTTTAAAACACTGGTGATAGACATGGTGTTTTAGGGAGTTGCCCGTAATCATTCCTCTCTAGAATGATTAAAAAGTGTTATTGGCCAAGTGAACCCATGCACAGCGAAGACTTGGCATACAAAGTGAAAAGGTACTACTCCACTTATTGAAAGGAGAGAAAGACAAATGAAAAAGCACCTCAACAGCCCTACACAAGCCACCATCTAGGAGTGGTCCAGTCCCATGCAAGGCAGTTAACCTCTCTTCCCTCCAAAATAATTTATAAAATATGACAGACCTCTTACACTACAACACACTGAAGAAATATGGTAATAGCGGTTGTTTTGAGAGTTATTTTGTTTTTATCGGGGCATGAAGGTTTGTCCTTTGTGCAACCCTGTTTCCCAAATAGTTGGGACCCTGCATAAAATGAAAATAAATATAAACAGAACGCAATGCTGTGCAAATCATGTATGCCTATATTTAATTGAAAATAGTAAAAAGATAACACATCAAATGTTAAAACTGAGAATTGTTATTGTTTTTGGAAAAACACATGCCTATTTTGAATTTGATAGCAGCAACACGTTTCAAAAGTTGTGATGTGTATGTTTACCACTGTGTTGCGTCACCTCTTCTTTTAACAATAATCTGTGTTTGGGAATGCAGGAGACCAATTGCTGTAGTTTTGAAATGTATTACCATGCATGCTTTATATAGGATTTAAGCTGCTCCTTTTTTGTATTTTAAGTATCGTAATGTGCCAAATGTTTTCAATGGGTGACAGGTCTGGACTGCAGGCAAGCCCGTTTAGCACCCAGAGTCTTTTACTACAGAGCCGTGCTGTTGTAATATGTGCAGAACGTGGTTTGGCACTGTCTTGCTAAAATAAGCAAGGCATTCACCAAAATAGACATTGTCTGGATGGCAGCATATATTGCTCCAAAACCGGTATATATTGTTCAGCTTAATGGTGCCTTCAGAAATGTGCAAGTCACCCATGCCATCTGCACTTATGCACACCCACACAATCACGGATGCTGGCTTTTGAACTGTGCACTGATGAGAAGCTGGATGGTCCCTCCTCTTTTGGAGGAGGCAGTGTCCATGAGTCCTAAAAGGAATTTCCCATTTTGTTTGGTTTATAAATGGATTCTTCTTTACATGGTGGAGTTTTCACTTGCATTTGTGAATGCAGCAACATACTGTGTTCACAGACAATGGTCTTTGTAGGAGTTTCTGAGCCCATGCAGTGATTTCCACCACAGAATCGTGTCGGTTTTTAATGCAGCGCCATCTGAGGGACCAAAGGTGACAGCCATCCAATATATATGTTTTTCCTTTTTCTTTGCATAGAGATTTCTCCAAAGTCTCTGAATCTCTCAATTATATTATATACGGTAGATGAGATCCCATACTATTTTCAATTTTACATTGAAACATTTTATTCTTAAATTGTTGCATTATTGCAACTATACTCTCTGGAAGAATCATTTAATATCCAATCATGTTACTGACCTGTTGCCAATTGACCAAATTAGTTGTATGATATTCCAACATGTAACTTTTTTTTTGCACTACACAACATTTCCAGTCATTTGTTGCCTCTGTCCCATTTATTCTTAAAACGTGTTGCTATTTTCCATAAAATATAAAGTTTAAATGATTTGCACATCATTGCATTCTGTTTTTATTTACATTTTACACAGCCTCAGAACGTTTTTGGAAACAGTTGTAATATGGGGGCCTGGTGAAACAAAACACTGCACTAGTATTTGATGCATCATGCCCTAATATTATTTTAATAAAAATACAAACACTTGAAACTGTCTCTTTCAGCTTTTAAATTAATCATCTCTTTTCAAACACAAGAACCTGTCAACCTATCTAAGTTATTCAGGAGTTTGTTTTTGCGTGAACACAAAATAACGTTTTGACATAATAAACATACATTTCTGTAGCAGCTTTATTACATTAAAATCCACAGTCTAGAACACAGACTATATTATAACTTAAAGGGATGCCTTCTATGCAAAATAAATTATTGGTAAAACGAGGTAGTATAACATATTGTATTGTTTATGTGGAACATCTCAATTTGATTATTCACTCAGAAATAACATTTAGCAAAAAACATGTTGCTTTCGTAAAAGGCTCGTTTGTGAATTCAGCTGCCAGTCATCACAAATATAATGAGCAGTTACCGTTACACATGAGTCTGTGGCAATGGATGTCGAGGAATCGCAGGTGATGACCAGTCTGCTGCCTTACGCATCGACTCCGTTACTCTGGATTTGGTGTCACTGGTATAGTGGTGTTAATGAACTTAAAGAACTCAGAGAAGGGATTCTGTAAGTTGGCACCAGGGTGCGAAAGAGAAAGCGAAGGAGAAAGCGCAAGCCTGTTTTCCACGACCAAGTAAGAGATCCTTACAATCCTGCTATATTTGGCAGAGATCCTTTGCAATAAATGAGGCAATGGACTGTGATCTCCTTCGTCTTTTTGGACATCTGAGGTACAGTTGATAGACTCAATTGTTGTATAATATGCTGATTTGCTGTGTATTGCGTTTGAGTATTGAGTAGATGCTAACCCCAGCTCAGAGTGAAAACGGGACATGTGATTCCGTATATCTGTCGTGTTGCTGAATCATTTGATCTAGTCTCGACAGGTCTGGCACACTGCATAATCTTTATCAGGCTTGTTTTCCTTAAAAAAACAAAATGTGCTCAATTGTCTGCTTTATAGCAGCTAGGTGTATTTTTAAGCACAGTCTCCTATCTACGTTAGACCTACATCAGACAGGGGCACATGAGTTACCTCCGAAGTACATAACTCATATATTTACTAAGAGTACTTATTTACAAAAACAGTACTGCGTATACATATATTTAATAATTATTATTGGAAGGCACTGCTGTAAAGGCAAGACTCTCAGCTATCAGCAGACACCCTGTTTACATAGATAGTGCCCAACATCTCAAGAACGATTTAAGTAAAAGGCACCCTAGATATTGGTAATACATTCAAGGAGCTATACAACCATGTGTGAAACAAATGTTACTGACCTAGACATGTCTAAAACATGAGACAAACCACCCAAGTCCCCGTGGGTAGAACACCACTAAAGTAACTGAACACAAAAAGCCTGTCTGGAAAAGGACCAACATGTATTTTGCCACCATGCACTGTGACTAGGATGGTTAGCGAGGTATACAATCTTGTGGTTATCTTGCCTCCAAAACTACAATAAGATGTTACCTGACAACAAGCTTTTGCAAGTCTTGTCAGAAGAAACTCTCCACTCTCAAAAGACATACGTCACACACATAAGGCACTTTAAGTAATAATATCATATAGGATAAAAACTATTGTAACAAAAGCAGAAACAACACCACACAACCATAATTGTTTACACAGCACCATAAGGCAACTGTTTTATTTATTATTCTGGCCATTAATTCACAGGATTAAAAAGTAAATTATATGGTAACACTAAATTGTAGAATATAATGCAATATGTTGGACTTAGGTCCAACAAAGCTAGTTACTTCTCTTTTGGATCATTCTGGCCATCTCTTTCTTTCACTCCTAAATATAGTGGCCCATTTGCGAGTTATCTCTAAATAAAAACCAGGCTTGTGGGGCAAGTAGTCCAGATACACAGTCTGGCTTGTTTTTGGAATGGCCATCTCAATCTGGGTTCCCTCATGCCATTCATTAAATGACGTTATTGAGACAATATCTGCACCTGCTTCAAAGGCCGAACTCAATGCCATTTCATAGTATCTCCCATTAATGCGGTTCTGTGTATTCTTAAAATTCCAAGGTCTTATACTGGTGTCAATATATCCTGGCCCCACACTTGGAATGAACAACAGGTTGTTGTCTTCACAGAATGTTTTAATGGACTTCCAGTTGCGGTGAGTGGAACCGTATGAAAATCCATTAGTAGCAAAGTAGGTGTAGACCCCATCAAAACCTCCAGAGACAATATCTCTCTTGTGTTTCTCTTCAACAAGAAGGGCTATGAAGATGCTATCATAAGGAGTATCTCTCACACTACCGCTTGCAGTGTGTTTCAGGAGTTTTGCCCACTGTTCTGAGTTGAGTAGATATGAATCGTAGATGTAGAATAGTGGAAGAAACTTGCCAGTGTTTGTTGTATGTCTGTAGAAAGCAGGGTGCTCACCATATCTTTAAAAAGAAATATGTAAATACAGTTCAAGTTGCATTTTCCAAAAATATATAGTTGATCTGCTTAAATCAGGCTTTGGACAGTTCAATCATATGCCAATCCTTAAAACTAAGGAAGTATTGAAATACTGCCTACAAATGGTACTGCAGATAAATTAGTTAAGCTTGTGTAAAAAGTATGTACAAACATAACAGAAGTGGAAAGCCAATGATACTGAAAAGTCAAATGTGTGAGTAATGATGTAATACTTACTTTTCTATGATGTACTTGACATTGTTTAACATGTTTTTTTCATCTCTTCCTTTGTATGGTTCAATGTGAAAAGCCACCTGCATCGGAGAAGAAAAATAAACGGTAAGTAGGGCACAAGTATAGCATATGCAGTACTGTGTGCTTTTCCAAACTGCCTAGGTGTACAACCATGGCCCAATGTTTTGAAAATGAGACAAATATACATTTTCTCAAAGTTTGCTGCCTCAGGTTTTATGAAGGCAATTTGCATATACTCCAGAACGTCATATAGAGTGATGAGATGAAATGCAATTAAGTCCCTCTTCGTCATGAATAAAATGGACTAAATTCCCCAAAAAAACATTTCCACAGCATTTCAGCAGTCACAAAAGGACCAGTTGACATCATATCAGTGATCCTCTCGTTAACACAGGTGACCATGTTGACGAGGACAAGGCTGGAGATCACTCGGTCATGCTGATTAAATTAGAATTACAGGGGCTTAAAAATCATTGTTCTTCCTTGGTTAACCAAGGTTACCTGCAAGGAAATGTGTGCAATCATCATTACTTTGCAGAAAAAGAGCTTCACAGGCAAGGAAATTGCTGCTAGTAAGATTGCACCGAAAACTACCTATTAACGGATCATTGAGAACTTCAAGGAGAGACGTTCAATTGTTGTGAAGAAGGCTTCAGGGCGCCCCTAGTCCAGCAAGCACCAGGACCATCTCTTAAAGTTTATTCAGCTGTGGGATCAGGGAACCACCAGTGCAGAGCATGCACAGGAATGGCAGCCGGCAGGTGTGAGGGCAGCTGCATGCACTGAGGCAAAGCCTTTGAGGATGGCCTGATGTAAAGAAGGGCAGCAAAGAAGCCACTTCTCTCCAGGAAAAACATCAGGGACAGACGGATACTCTGCAAACCGTACAGGGATTGGAATGCAGAGGACCGGGGTAAAGTCAATTTCTCTGATAAATCCCCTTTTCCGATTGTTTGGGGCATCTAGAAAAATGCTTGTCCAGACAAAAGAAAGGTGAGTGCAACTATCAGTCCTGTGTCATGGCAACAGTAAAGCATCCGAAGACCAGTCATGTGTGGGGTTGCTTCTCAGCCAAGGGAGTGGCCTCACTCAATTTTCCACAGCCATGAACACAGCCATGAATAAAGAATGGTACCAAAACATCCTCCAAGAGCAATTTCTCCCAACCATCCACGAAGAGTTTTGTGACCAATGCCTTTGCCAGCATGGAGCATCTTGCCATAAGGCAAAAGTGATAACTAAGTGGTTCAAGGAAAAACAACAGTCATTTTGGGTCCATGGTCAGGAAACTCCCCAGACCTTAATCCCATTGAGAACTTGTGGTCAAGCCTGAAGTGGCGGGTAGACAAACAAAAACCCACATTCTGACAAACTCCAAGCACTGATTATGCAAGAATTGGCTGCCATCAGTCCGGATGTAGCCCAGAAATTAATTAACAGCAAGCCAGGGCCAATTGCAGATGTCTTGAAAGAAGAAGGGTCAACACAGCCAATATTGACTATTTGCATGTACTTATGTAATTATCAATAACACAATAACACTTGACATGAAATGCTTGTAATTATACTTTCGTATACCATATTGAGCGCTTGACGTTTTTTGTTATGCACCATAGCACCCAAGCTAATTCCATGTATGTGTAAACCTACTTGGTTATAAAGCTGATTCTGATTCTAGTAACATCTGAAAAAAAGATCTAAAAACACTGCAGCAGACTTATAACAACACAGCTAAGCATAGGCTAATGGCCATGACATTAGAGAAGATTCAACATTATTGTCATTGAACAGTACAAGTAAAGTACAATGAAAGGCAGTACGCATCCAACCAAAAGGGCAAAATCTCTGCAATCATTAAGGTTGAGGCTGACGTTTGTCAACTCAAACCTTCAACTCCCTCCACAAATGTTCTATGGGATAAAGGTCTGGAGACTGGCTAGGCCACTCCAAGACCTTAATGTGCTTCTTCTTGAGACACTCCTTTGTTGCCTTGGCCGTGTGTTTTGGGTCATTGTCATGAATGAATACCCATCCACGACCGCTTTTCAATGACCTAGCTGAGGGAAGGAGGTTCTTACCCAAGATTTTAATGGTACGCAGCGTGTTGATGCCAGAGAGCTTTCTGGCATCAACGCTTTTTTGCCGGTTCTACTACGAATCATTCAGATGTTCATTAGCAAACTTCAAACAGGCTTGTACCTGTGCTTTGAGCAGGGGGACCTTGCAGGATTTAAGTCCTTCACGCCGTAGTGTGTTACGATTTGTTTTCTTGGTGATTATGGTACCAGCTTCCTTGAGATCATTGACAAGATCCTCCAAGTAGTTCCGGGCTGATTCCTCATCGTGCTCATGATCATTGAAACTCCCCAAGGTGAGATCTTGTATGGAGCACCAGACCGAGGGAGATTGACAGTTATTTAGTGTTTCTTCCATTTGCGAATAACCGCACAAACTGTTGTAAACTTCTCACCAAGCTGCTTGGCGATGGTCTTGTAGCCCATACCAGCCTTGTGTAGGTCTACAATCTTGTCCCTGACATCCTTGGACAGCTGTTTGGTCTTGGCCATGGTGTAGAGTTTGGAATCTGATTGATTGCTAGCAAGATTTCTGACTCCAAAGGTGTCTTTTATACAGGTAACAAACTGAGATTAGAAGCACTGAATTTATAACTTACTTGAAATAAGTTTTTCTGGATTTGTTTTGTCTCACTGTTAAAATGAACCTACCATTAAAATTAGAGTGATCATTTTTGGTCAGTGGAAATGAGCCTATAAATGAAGCACAGAGTATGGATGTGCAAATGGCATAGATAGGTAATGTGCAATATAACAATGTACAATGTGAAATTGGCAGTTGGCAGTATAACCAGAATGCATTAGTGCAAGGGTCAAATGAGGTGTCAAAGTGTAAATATGCAATAGGAAGTACAAAGGGTATGCATTGAGCAAATGGCAAAAAATGAATAAGGTAGCATGTGTAGAGCAGGAAGTAAGACTAGCGTCGGGACACAGGTTTCAGTAGGGTAACAGTAGCTGGGAAGAAAGCCTGCTCGTGCAGGAATGAAGAGACCTGTACCACTTGCAAGAAGGCAAGGGAGCAAACAGTTTGAGACTCGGTGTGAGGGGTCCCTGATAATGCCAGGCGCTCTCCGCAGACAGCACTTGTGCTGGAGGTATTTGATGGCGGGGAGCTGGACACCAATGATGCGCTGGGCTGTTTTCACCACTGCTGCAGGGATTTCCGGTCGGCTGCAGAGCACAAGTTGTACCAAACTGTGGCACAGTTAGTAAAGAAGCTCTCGACCGTGCAGCGGTAAAAGTTTACCAGGATGTTGGTAGAAAGGCGGGCCTTCTTTAACTTCTGTAAGGGTAATTTTGCTGACTTGTTGTATTAATTGATTATACACTTCCATACAGATCTTACTTCCATTTATAGAGCAAGGAATGTTGGGGTCATAAAGCTAGATAGGAGGATCTGTTATGATACTAGCACCCATCTGTATGCTAAATCCTGTGTCCCTTTGACCATCAGTTAAGGAGGCCATGTAGGGGTGATACTTCTTCCCCCTGAGAGGAAGTTGGGAGCTATTAGGGCACCTGGATAAACACAGAAAAAAAGAGAATATACAGATGAGGCCAGTAAGGGAACCGTTGTGTATAAAGTACACCCAGCAATTTGAAGCGTTCCACTGTGGTCCCACCAATGAGAACTGGATCATGGATACAGCCTTTAGACTTTCTGTAACATAATCAGTTCTTTAGTCTTCTTGATGTTAAGGACCAGGTTGTTATCTGCACACCAAGCCAAAAGGTACTTGACCTGATTGTTGTCACTAATCAGACCAACCACCGTGGTGTCGTCCGCAAACTTGGCAATGGTGTTGGAGCGGTGTACAGGGGGAGCAGCAAACTTTTTTGACAATGTAATAATTACACAAACACCCGTTATGAAGACATGGCTGTGTGGATTGATCCCGGACTCTGCACTGCACCTGACAGACTTCCAACTCTTCAGAGGGGATTGCAACACCAAACTCTCCAAAAAAACGAAAAGGTGGAGGTATCTGTTTTTTTACACTAACAGTGGGTGGTGTAATGATATGACAGTGATTCAACAGCACTGCTCTCCTGATCTGGAATCAATCTACATCAACTGTAGCCCTTTCTACTCCCCCCATGAGTTTGCTTCATTCCTTCTGGTCGATGTTTAGATACCCCCGCAAGACAACGTGCCGGATACTAACCCTAACGCCCCGTGACTCCATCCCCCAGCTCTAGCTGTGCTCTAGCCCACCTCAGCAGGGGTATGGGACTCTCCCAAACTGCCCACCTCAGTGCCCCTCGCCCCCCTACCACGACAGCGTCCTGGAGAGGTACGTTAAGAGACAGAACCCTGCAAAGCAGCTGGGCCAGACTCAGTCTCTCCATACACCCTGAAGCACTGTGCTGACCACCTGCCTCTGGTGTTCAGACATATTTAACACCTCAATGGAGACATGCCATATGCCAGCCTGCTTTAAGACCTCCATCATTCACATCCCGAAGAAACCAAGGGCCACAAGACTTCATGACTACAGAACCGTTGCCCTGACCTTTGTGGTAAAGAAGTTTTTAGAGTGCCTTGTGCTGTCCCTCCTTAAAGCCATCCCGACCCTCAATTGAACCCCCTGCAGTTTACCAACATTCAACAGGTCTGCAGAGGATACAGTAAACACGGCCCTTCACTTTATCCCCCAGTACCTGGACAACTCAGGAACCTATGCCATGATCCCGTTTGTGGACAGCTCTGCTTTTAATACCATAATTCCAGCTCAGATAGAATGACGGTAAAGAGTTTTCCCTTATGTTTCGGTTCATGTCTATACCAATTCAACTGCTAGGTTGTGCATGAACAAGGGTTACAATTCACCTAGAGATACATACACATTCCAGGCCAGTTTAAATATGTTGAATAGCATACTTTGGGTCAAAACCATGCGTGGCATGCACATGGTTATGCACATATTAATGTGTATGCACTATTGATTATGGATTCCTCTGTTTATTATGACACTCAAGAAGAGTTTGGACTTTGAGTTGTTTATAGTTTGTCTTCCTCTGCAGGCAAGACATGTCCATAAAAGTAGCAGGAGCCTAGGACTCACCGTGGGAGCGGCTAGCATAACATACATTCATTTGACCATGTGCCACAAGTTTTTATGTAGACTTAGTTATTTTCTGAGTCAGTTTCTTACATTCTTGGTTTATTTAGTTTAGAACAATTCATTGTAAAATAAACTGATGATTTTTACTACAAACAAATCTGGACATTAAATATTATGCCAGTAAGTCAAGATCAAGTAGGCGGTTATTCTTTATTGTGGGAAAAGCTATAAAGATAAATGTAAAAAACCTAAACACATTAATTGAATTATCTGTATGCCACTCACGATAAAAGCATCAGCTTTGGTTGTATGCAAATGTTTTTATAAATACAGAAATGTATTATTTATTATCCGATTTGGGATTTTGACCCAAGCTTTCCTTTTTGCATCAGCAAAATACACACCTTTACATCATATTTATGTGCCACATCCAGTATCAAAGGCACAATGTCATCTGTTGGCTCCCCACTGTCATCCTTCATGCCTGGTGGATACCAGGAAACTGCAAGAACACCTAGAATTGCAGACAGTTATTCAATGAATTATATGACAAAAAAGACTCTTGTAAATTGTTGAGTAATGAACTCAAGGTAATTTTTTCTTTTTTTTGCAGTAATACACTATATTAGATGGTCCTCCAACCCTCCCAAAAATTCACATTTTATTACCAACATTATAACCTTACCAATTGCTGCCATTCGCAGTTGCTTCATGTGATCTTCAATAACAGTGGGATCCTTGGAACTATAAGCTCCCAAAGCAGGATAGAAATTGGCCCCAATGTCATCTGGTGGGCTGTGCTTCCCCTTCGGATATCTTGCTGCAACCTTTGAGTCCCAGTGTGGAAGAATTGGGTGGTCCCAGTGAATGTACTTTCTATCAAATTGATTGTTGCCATACCATGTGTAATAAAAGGCATGAACATTGTAGTTGGGAGCGGGAAATTGCCAGAGAGTATCCTCTATGTTCTTGCTCCCCTCAGGGTATGGGTACTTCTCTTTGATCACTGCAGATTTAGTGACAACAATTACATTTCGTCTCGGCCCCTCAATATTAGGGAACAATTCAAGACTAAATGGACTTGCAAATGTAGAATCTTCTGGTGCAAAATACTTTAAAAATATGGTTATTATGAGTAGGAGCAACAACAAAACAATAAATGTGATGCAAGATTTTTGTCTAAACCTTGCCATTCTTCAGTTAATCCTAGTAGCGATTCACTGTTCATTCTTCTGAAAGATTTTGGTCTTACAAGCTGTCTTCTAAACTTGCTGCTTGTTGGATCATCCTATGGACGGAAAGAAAAACAGATGGGCTGTATATCCATTCGTTATAGGGATGGATTACTGAAGTGACAATAGGTGAAAGAACACTGAGTGCTCTCCCAAAAGGATTACACATTTATTTTCCTCAAAATTCTACTTAAATAAAAAATATTTTAAGAATGCTTCCTGAACATGGGATTCCCTGTGACTTGTGTAAAATCTGAAAATATCAAAACAAAATGTTAAATTATGAACCTTAAATACTGAAATCTAAGATGGGTTAGACGTGCCAAAAGCTGAATTCCAATGGCTCAATGCTTCCCTGGGGACTGTAAAAGTACTTTGCAAATTCTGAAATGTGGTAACTATAAGATATAACAATAAAAAAAAAAAAATAAAAAAAAATAAATAAACTACCCTTCTTATAATTTTCATGCATTATTAATAATTAGCGAAATGGACCTCCTAATTACCGTAACAGAAAACAATATGACACGATAACGAGAAATGTGTGTTACGGTAATGAGATGCAGCTTTGCTAATTTAGTTTGCAATCCATGGACCATTATGATTCAGCTACATCTTTTGCAGCATCAGGTTATGCTCTGTCTAATCTGTTACCCAGGGGGGGAAAAAAGTATCAATAACTTCAATCAAACATCAAGTAGTATACTGTTAAGGTAATGATAATGCGAAGTGCGTTTTGGGGGTGTGCAAGGTAAGATTTTCAATAAGGACATTTAAACAATGAAAGAGAAAAGGCTTGCATGGTAGCAATCTTCTATCCATTTCTTCTTAGTGATGCATTACGGGTGGAAACCATTTGATCTAACGATAGTGTAATTTTTACACAATCTTAAAGTAGAGTTACGGTAATTAGAATTTGGGGCTCGGACACAGTATTTATCTGAATTAAATTTGGAATATGAATACAAAGAAATTATAACTTTCGTTAAATATGTTAAAGTTTTAACCAAATTAAATAGGTTTTATTTAAATATGTTAGTTTTTTTGTAAGTTAAACACATGTAAACTACTACAAAATTGCCCCAGGATGGGTTACGGTAATGAGATTGAGTCAAGATTTTATAAAAAAAAATAAAAAAGAATTAAAGAAATTATACCCAAAACAAGTTAATGAGGCAGAAACTAGGCATCGTTTCCTTTAAATATATATAAGATTTTCACATTTACATTTTTATTATATGGCTGAAATCAGTACAGACATGGTTTAAGTTGGTTTCATGAGAATCCCCCACAATTTTTTCATACATACAGTGCCTCCGGAAAATATTCACAGTGCTTCACTTTTTCCACCTTTTGTTATATTACAGCCTTATTCCAAAATGTATTCTTTTTTTTGTTCATTCTCTCAGACTGAACTTCTCTGGAGAGATCTGACAATGGCTGTGCACCGACGCTCCCCATCCAACCTGATGGAGCTTGAGAGGTCCTGCAAAGAAGAATGTGAAAAACTGCCCAAAATAGGTGTGCCAAGATTGTAGCATCATACTCCAAAAGACTTGAAGTTGCAACAGCTGCCAAAGGTGCTTCAACAAACTATTGCGCAAAGGCTGTGAATACATATGTACATGTTTATATTTTCATACCCAACTTTTGCAAATCTATTAAAAGTAATAAACAAACTTTTTTCACTGTCATTATGGGGTATTTTGTGTCGAATTTTGAGGGAAAAATTAAATTAATGTGGAAAATTAAATTAATGTGGAAAAGTGAAGTGCTGTGAACACTTTCTAGATCAGGGGTGGGCAAACTACAGCCCGAGGGCCAAATGCGGCCCGCGAGGCTGTCCCATCCGGCCCACGGAATGTAATAAAATTATTTTGGGGGGAATTAAAAAACCAAAAGATGCGTTTTAGAAGGTTTGTGAAGGTGCAGTGTTGTCTGGCGTCGCAACACACCCCAATGGGTCCATTTGCTTCCTGAATGGAATGGACATAGTGAGAACAAGGTAGCCACATCTGCTCAGATGAACCAGGTGTGAGGATGGACAAATCAACAAAGTAGAAACATGACTTATTTGGATTACTTGAACTGATGTTTGATCTTTTAATGTGTGTCCCAGAAAAGGGATAAACTGTCCAACAGGTTTCAATGCAGCACATGTTATGTATTGGGTGTTACAAGCAAATGTGTACTGGATGAATAATACTGCAAGACAAAATGTCTTGCTTTGGATGGTGCTAATTGAATATATTTAAAATGTGTAGACTTAGTTCTGGGAGAGCACATGTTGGCAGGTCAAGACCTTGGGACTAGAAGGCTCTATCTGACATGTTTGTAAAAAATGTATCAGTCATAGAATTCATATTTAGTGGGTTCTTCATATGAAACTAGATTTTCCAAAAAATATACTTTTTAACCAAAATAGATCTATCAAGTTTTATCTACATAAACCCATTTTAATGTGGTGCTATAAGGTTATATCTGCAACCCAAACACAAGCCTGCAAAAAATACAAATGCACCAATCAGAACACCGTCTAGGCTAGTGTAGGCAGCAATAATGGCATGCAAGCCTAAAAGAACAGACCCATTTTGGAATGCATGCCTGCTGTTGACTAGTAGTACTATAGAGTGCTGTGCAAAAAAAAAGAAAAAAACTAAAAGATGCTCAAATATGGAAGAATGTGTGTGGTTTTTAAAATATTTATAAAATAGAAAGGTGTTGTTTTATAGTGGTAGTGTTAAATATATACTATAATGTAAACATCATGAGATGCGTGTATGTATGCATGTATGTATGCATGTATGCATGTATGCATATATATATATGCATATATATATCCATTATGATGTTTACACTAAGCAATAACATGCTTTATTTAAACATCAGCTAATATTAAATGAAATGTTAGATAATAAATGTAGTATGGAATCATAAGTTTTGTTCAAGAACTGAAGTCGAAATGAAAGTTTTAAACAACGCCAAAAATCACAATCCTGTTTCTCTTTTGTATGCATGTATGTAATGTATTTCATGATGTATAGTGACTCATTTTTGTTAAAAAAATGAATCATACATACGTGTCTGATTCAGGAGTGTCAGACAGAACCTTAAGGATATCTGCGATTGCACCCCCTTAATAAAAAAAAATTGTAACCTTTGATACCCTGCACTTTAGGTATCTATAGAGTGAGGATCTTAATGGGTTATGTAAGAAGTATTCATTTAAAAAAAAAGTTCTGAGATCTGAAAACGTTGATGCTCAATATATCAGAACTATGCTTTGCGCAGATAGAACCTTCTAGTCCCAAGGTGTCGAAATACTGATGTAATATTTAATTAAACTGGTATCGACTGAGTGTCCGAGACCTGACTGCCCCAGGCTTTCAAATGGAAGGTGGCAATACCAACAGCTTTGAATTAATTGTGTGAATTTGTTGCGAGCGATGTGTGGGATTAATGAGAGATTGAGAGAGTTAGCTGTGTGACAATACGTCAATACCTTTAACTTTCACTTTTCAATTGACACGGACACCAAACCGTTGAGCCACGAAATTGTTTCTAGCAATATGTGAAAACACGACTGTATAAACATTGAACATCTGATTTGTATTGCTAACCAGCAGATGTTACATTGGAGATGTACAAGAGTAAATGATCTACTCATATTCTTAAAGAAAAGTATTATCTAGCTAACAAGCTGATTGATGTTTGTCACATCGGGAACTCACTGCCATCAGCAAACTCACTAACATGTGATTTAAAAGACTTAATCCAAGGGTGGTCAATTTAGGGTAATTCAAAGCGAAGTTCAGTCAACAAGAAACATTTTAAAGTTCACCCTAGGCTTTGTTAATTCCTTATACCTAAATAAATCAATAATTTAAATGGCTACAGTCTGCGTTGCGGAAATGTAGCCTAGATGTAAATTGTTCCTAATGTCTTTGGGGGCAATGTTTAACTATTAGAACGGTAGTGTACAACAAACACTTGCATACGCTGCAGATGTCAGCATTTATAACTAACATATTGTACTAGGTATCACCACCACCATTTGACAATTCGCCATGATATGGAAATTAAATACAATTGAAAACGCATTTAGCAATCAAGGTCAACATTACCTGCATTAACGTGCTTGATGTTGTTTTCTCCGAAGTCCGTACATTGCCACACTTCCGACAGCACCCGAATGAACCTCTAGTGATACCAGTAATCTGGCCTCGATACCATAACAATATCAGCGGCATATGAGCAACATAAAAAAACACTTCCGAGTCACGGAAATCAGAACTATTTCAAAATAAAAGTGCA
The DNA here is from genome assembly GCA_016801125.1 of Novumbra hubbsi. NCBI lineage: Eukaryota > Metazoa > Chordata > Actinopteri > Esociformes > Umbridae > Novumbra > Novumbra hubbsi. The sequence goes on along the minus strand of JACXGK010001309.1, from coordinate 15,659 downwards.
CTGATGATTTTTGACGCAATTCGGCTACGAGGCTTATGTCGTGTGTTACTACTTTTCAGGATAGCCATTTTCTTGGACATTGTCTTTCTTGTGGAAATGTCTTCTTGAAGATGTGGTCTTTAGCGTGCCTTAATAACAAACTTGTATGGGAAGTGTACTGTAATGACCCTCTCTGACTCTGAAGATGTATTGGAACTATGAGGAAATACCCAACCTGGGATTTAAATAAAAAAGAGCTAAAATACTATTTTTATATTTAACATAATTCACAGTAGGCAAACAAACGAATATTTTAGTTGCCCCTCCACCCAGCATAAAGACCACCTGAATTATATTTTCTTACCCTAAGAGGTCTAGAGCCTGCTGGTTTTCTTTTCTACCTCATCATTAACTGCACCCACCTGGTATCTCAGGTCTAAATACCTTTCTAAATAGGTGGTTGCATTGCAAAAATGGAGTGGAACTGGCTTCGAGGTCCAGATTTGAAGACCCCTGTCCTACAGACTCTACTTCAGGGGTCACAAACCGGTTCCACAGTGGGCAGAGTGTCTGCAGGTTTTAGTTTTTTCCTGTAAATTGTTCCAGGTTCAGACCTAAATAACCAGATGAGGGTAGACCTAACCAATCAGTGACATAATTAATCAATCAAGTACAAGGTGAGAGTGAAAACCTGCAGACACTCGGCCCTCCGTGGTCCGATGATAGATGCTATACATCTATCATCCTTTGATCTATGTCTCTACTATCTGTAATTTTTTTCTTACTAAATGCTAAATGAATAAATGCATAAACCATGTGTCTTTTTATTGGTGGTGTCTGACAGCTATCCTGTTGGGTGATTCAATGTTACTGGGTCCACTATATCTGGTGGCATCGGCAGCTGGCATGGTTCTCTTTCTTTTCTAATGGTGGCAATGTTATGGAGCACCACACAAGCTGCCACAACCTCACATGCCCGCTCCAGATGCACCGCAAGCTTTGCAAACCAGCAAAGTGTGAATTGATGACCACAAATGTCATCTCTATCTTGACCCTTGTGTTGCTGTGAGCCACAGCTAATTCTGTTAGGTGCAGACTGGCTGGTGACAAAGCGAGGAACCCAAGTGAATAACAGCACACAAACTAAACCAGGGGAGGGGACAACGTGGGCAGGAGGAGGGATAACGGGACTGGAAAAATAAAAAAGGAAACAAACCAAAACTGACGGGGAGCACTGATTCAGAAACAGCAGAAAGGTTCCAAATAGCACAACACAAGAGTTCAGGGCGCACTAGCATATCCACAGACAACTGTTGATCTGGCACTGATTGAACCAAACACAGGGATTAAATAGGGGTGCTGATAGGACTGATGGGATACAGGTGTGTGTACTTGGCAGGTGACTGGTGATGGTAGTGGCAGGTAAGTGACACTAGGGGGGATTGCTTGTGCTGACAGATTGATGGAAAGGCCACCTTGCGGGGGGGATTGTGCGGATGACAAGATGGGTCAGGGCGGAGTTCTGATCAATTGCTCAACTGTTTTAATGTAAATATCAACTGCATCCATAAGGGACACATCCCGGTTTGGTAGTCCTGCTGTCTCCTCTGCTGTGAGCTCTCGAGCCAGTACAAAATTAGGAATTGGAAGTCCTGTAGTTTTGTGCTCATGTGGCCCATCCCAGTACATGCCATAGCTGTTGTCCACCTTCATAGGGACATCATTTTAATGATTATCACAGCTGTATGCATCTACATATTCTAACACATGGACACTATAGGACTGATCTCATCTTCCCAAACATGCTTAACACATTTAGCACAGACAGACATCTTAAAATACATGCCATATCTGGATCCTCTGCCTCTCTAAATTGTGTCCAAAGTAGGTATGGAGACTGATGGCCCTCTGTTCTGAGTTGCCGTTATTGTTGTGGCAGAAAGCTCCAGTGCAGTGCAAAGACGTGCCAGGATCCAATTTCCTCTCCACCTCTATGTTTCTGAAGAGTGTGTGGAACAGGTCAAGTACTGGCTGGTTATTAAATTAGTCATACACCAGAAAAAGCTCAATTAAGATTAATGTACTTTTGTTACTCATTTAATACAACCCATCGATAAGTCAGAGGGTGCATAACAGGCACACACTGTATGCCAGAGTGATCTTGATATTGGTGGTGGTAGGTTTTGGGAATCTTATTTATTAAAGTGAACTCCATAAATACTTCAACAATACTTGGAATCATGTTTTTACTTGTAAAATAACAGAAATAACAGAAATCAAGAAACATCCAAATGTAAATTACCTTAATGTACACATAATGTACACTTCTCCCCATGACTTTGCACCATGAAATGTGCCACCTCAATGTTCTCCATACCCTTGTCTGACCGAATACGAGATGGCACACCAAACGGTTTACCAGCAACAAGAAAACTGTCCAGCACTAGGGATGCCCAATTGTTATTGGCCGCAGTCAGTTTAGACGGTTGACGCCGCCAATCCCCCATGAAAAACAATTTTCCACCTAGTGAAAAAAAAAGATCTATGCCAGCGCCCCCCGAACCATTATTCAGGTCCCTTTAACGCCCACTATCAAATAAGACATAGGCTAATTTCCCTGAATATTATTAATTATTGTTATTATTGTTGTTGTTACTATTGTTATCATCACAAAAAAAAAAAAAATTATGACAAACAACAGAAGTGTGTTAAAAAAATGTCATGTAAATAGACATTATCAGTTGTGCTCAAAAGTTTGCATCCCCTTGGATAATTGATAATATATGTACCTTTATTAAAGAAAACATGAGTGAGCAGGCAAAACACATTTATATTATTTCTTATGGGACTCATATTCATCTGTAGGATGAATGGCAGAATGGCACAATCATAAAACAAAACATGGCAAAGAAGAAAAACTGAAATGCCCCCTGTTCAAAAGTCTCCATACCCTTTGTTCCTAATACTTTGTATTGCCCCCTTTAGCATCAATGACAGCATGCAGTCTTTTGTAATAGTTGTCTATGAGGCCCCAAATTCTTGCAGGTGGCATAGCTGCCCATTCATCTTGGCAAAATGCCTCCAGGTCATGCAGTCTTTGGTCGTATTGCATAAACCGCATGTTTAAGATCTACCCAGAGGGGCTCAATGATATTTCTGCTGTAACCACTGGAGGGTCAACTTGGCCTTGTGCTTACGGACAATGTCGTGCTGGAAAGGCCAAGAGCGTCCCATGGGCAGCATTCGTATAGAAGAATGCAAATTATCTGCCAGTATTTTCTGATAACATGCTGCCTTCGTCTTGCCATACATTTTCACAAGATTCCCTGTGCCCTTAGCCCTCACACACCCCCAAAACATAAGTGAGCCACCACCATGCTTCACAGTGGGGATGGTAATCTTTTCACTATAGGCCTTGTTTACCTCTCTCCAAACATAGCGCTTATGGTTGTGACCATAAAGCTCCATTTTGGTCTTGTCACTCCAAATTGCAGTGTGCCAGAAGCTGTGAGGCGTGTCAAGGTGTTGTTGGGCATATTTGCGAGGTAAAGGATTTCTGGCAACTTGACCATGCAGCTCAAGTTTTTTCGTATTGTGTTCCTTGAAACAACCACACAGTCTTTTTCCAGAGCAGCCTGAATTTCTCCTGTGGGTTTTTCGTTGTATCCCGAACACTTATTCTGGCAGTTGGGGCTATGTATCAAGACATCCCATAAATGTCCACTTCTTTATAACTGATTGAACAGTACTGACTGGCATTTTCAAGGATTTGGATATCCTTTTCCATCTTTATAAAGATCCATTACCTTGAAACGCAGTTCTTTTGACAGTTCTTTTCTGCTCCCCATGGCTCAGTATCTAGCCTGCTCAGTGCATCCAAGTGGGAGTTAACAAACCCATTGACTATTTATACACAGACACTAATTGAAATTTTAAAAGCTGCAGGTGTGGGAAATTAACCTGTCACCTTGTGTTTCAGTGACAAGGCCAAACATTCAAGGGTATGTCAGTTTTTGATCAGGGCCATGGGTGATTTCTGTTATCATTATGAGTTAAATAGCAGCCAAACAACTAGGTGATAACATATGGCTTCATTTGATCACTAGCCTTAACTAAAAGACAGTTTTTTGCATGAAAACACAGTTGGTTTTGTTTTATTTCCGTTCAACAGATTTCAACCACAAAAATAAGTTGCTGTTGTTCAACTACTTCTGATTTAAACTAACCCTAAACCCATGCTACCTGCGGGAAGATTAGCAATCAATCTCTACTATGTAGCTATCTGAATTACCTAATTTGGTATTAGCTAGCTATCTACCTTACGAAAAAGAGTTTGGAAGAAAAGCAGCCAATCGTCACAAGAGCTAACATAATGAATACTGCGCGACCAGAGCTAAAACATATTTTTTTGCGTCACATCTTAACAGTGCTAACAGAATTTTATTTAGATAAACTTTTAATTAGATAAATCCATGTATCGGAAACCCTGTCATTCATGTTACATGCATTCACATTTTATTTTATTCATAGAGTTAAATTATGTTAATGTTTAATGAAGACTTTAATCAAGACAGATTTATAACGCTGGAAAAGTTGCAGTGGTGTCTCAGCTGAATTTATGCCAGCTGATGGTGTTGCTGTGATAGGCTTGTCAGATGGCTGGTGTCTAGTTGTAGTTTGATTGTATAAGCTAGTTTCTGTTCATGTGCTTTGGCAACGTTGTATTGCAGTAATTTCAAAAAAGCCATTTGTTTTGAATAGTGTTTAAATGTGCGTCGGGATGCTGGATGCTAAGTTGCTTTCAGGGGAAGCCCGAGAGTGGAATATCCCTCTTGTAAATGTGTAACCACTGTGATAACAAGGCGTTCACGGTGTATCACTCAGAGAATTTAACACTTAATAGAAAGAAATTATTCCACGGGAAATACCAAGAAAACGAGCGTCCATTTTCCAAAGTATACACCGAAAATGTAACATCCCGTTCCCTTGAAGGCAGCCCAGAACTGTGCCACAAGAAGCTTACAGAAACACTGCATAGAAGAGTTACCATACACGTCTCGTCCATTTGCGTAAACTGTCAGGTTTTAATATTGCAGACCACAGTATTTTGCAAGTAGCTGAAAACTCCAATTGTGGTGAATCTTTATTCTAAACTTGCTTTTACACAAACGCCCCCCTACAGCAGCTCACACCCCCCTGATCAAAATGTTGCATCCAGTAAAGTGGTTCTTAATTTTTGACATTATACAGTTATTTACTGTAGCCCTATGGAATTGAGCAAAATCTGCTCAAATGTCTTAAAAAAATAAAACTTATTTTATACGAAAATAAAAACGAAACTAATATATTTTTTTAAATATAAAAAAAATAAAAGCAAGGTTCACAACAAATATTTTATTGTATGCAAATCCGAAATTCATTTGTATGAAAAAAATGTATTCTAACGTGGTAAAAGTGTATGCTTAACTCAATAAATGGATTTTTACATTTATTCTTAACATTGTTAAAAAAAAAAAGTTTACTTGTTCACTAATGTGAACACAAAGGGTTAGTGATAAAGGGTCACTGATGGTTCAAACAGCCAGAACTATGTGTAGTTTGTAAATTCCAAATATGCTTTCATCAGTTTGATCCAAGAGCATTTTGAGCCCTTGCAACCTCCTGCACTCAATCAAGGTGACGCCAATTTCTGTGAGGGTTCAGGGCTTAGGGTTTAGGGGGGACATGGGGTTTGGTCCCTTAAAGCTTTGTCATTTATAATGTTGCTGCATATAATTGATGAGAATGACTAGTCTGTAGTTTTGTTTACCGTTCACAAGATGTCTTAATATTTTCTATTTGAAATTCATTGAGTTTATTCTGGCTTTATTTTACAGATTCTACCACACGTAAAAAATGTGTGAAAGAATTGCACAAATAGCAAATTGTGCCATTTATTTAAAAAACATTATGATTACCAGCCTTAATATACAGTGGGAGAACAAATATTTTAAACACTGCCGATTTTGCAGGTTTTCCTACTTACAAAGCATGTAGAGGTCTGTAATTTTTATCATAGGTAAACTTTGTCCCCAACTGTGACAGACGGAATCTAAAACAAAAATCCAGAAAATCACATTGTATGATTTTTAAGTAATTAATTAGCATTTTATTGCATGACATAAGTATTTGATACATCAGAAAAACAGAACTTAATATTTGGTACAGAAACCTTTGTTTGCAATTACAGAGATCATCTGTTTCCTGTAGTTCCTGACCAGGTTTGCACACACTGCAGCAGGGATTTTGGCCCACTCCTCCATACAGACCTTCTCCAGATCCTTCAGGTTTCGGGGGCTGTCGCTGGGCAATACAGACTTTTAGCTCCCCCCAAAGATTTTCTATTGGGTTCAGGTCTGGAGACTGGCTAGGCCACTCCAGGACCTTGAGATGCTTCTTACGGAGCCACTCCTTAGTTGCCCTGGCTGTGTGTTTTGGGTCGTTGTCATGCTGGAAAACCTAGCCACGACCAATCTTCAATGCTCTTACTGAGGGAAGGAGGTTGTTGGCTAAGCTCTCGCGATACATGGCCCCATCCATCCTCCCCTCAATGCGGTGCAGTCGTCCTGTCCCCTTTGCAGAAAAACATTCCCAAAGAATGATGTTTCCACCTCCATGCTTCACGGTTGGGATGGTGTTCTTGGGGTTGTACTCATCCTTCTGTCAGGGTTCCGCCCTGACCTGACTGGGTCCTGGCTCTGCCACACCCTCTAGCGGCCTGTGGCAGCTATTACACTTTGTTTCACAAGCACCAGTCACCAAGCACACACCCAACCACTCACACCTGTTCCTCGTTCCCTCCTCAGCACCCCTATTTAAGTTCCCTTCATTCCCTCCTCAGTGCCAGTTCAATAACGTGTTATGCGAAGCTCTATGCAAACGCTACACTTTTTTGGCTCGCTATTATTTGCTTACCAAGTTTTCTCGGCTTTCCAGCCATTTGCCTATTTTGACAGTTCGGCTCGTTTCATCCGAGCTCCCTCTCCACTCGACATCCACTCCTCCCTGCTTGTTCCGTCCGAGCCTCCATCATATTGGCACCATCTACTCATTCCCAAACCTTCCCCTTCACGTCGTGCGCTTGGATCCTCCAACCCCCCTCCCATCTCGCCCGGTTCCTTACAGTTTGAACTGGCCAACTGATGGATCCAGCCGACAAAGACCCCGTTCACCAAGCCCTCCACCAGCAGGGAGCGGCTATCTCTCGACATGAGGAGCTGTTGCAGACCCTGTCAACCACCCTGTCCGAGTTGGTCATACAGCTAAGAGGGGACCGAGCCGGTCCACTCTCGGGTAGATTGGACCCCCCTGTTGAGAGTGCTTCGCTGAGCGTGCAGCCTCCGCTGCCCCCTCCCTTTCACCGGGAACCCCATGTTGCTCCTCCTGAGCGTTTTACGGGGGAATCGGGCCGAGTTCGGCCCTTCTTGCTGCAGTGCTCCTTGTTGTTCGAACAACAGCCTCTGTCTTACCTATCGGGAAGAGGCCTTTCCTGGGCGTCAGCGGTCTGGCTGAGCGACAGCCCCATCTGCTCCTCCTACTCCGCCTTCACGGAGGAGCTCCTGAAGGTGTTTGACCACCCGGAGGGGGGCCGGGACGCGGGGAGACGCATCCTGGCCCTGCGCCAGGGATCTCATAGTGTCACGGATTATGCAATTGATTTCCGCACCCTCGCGGCAGAGAGTGGGTGAAATGATGCTGCCCTACAGGGAGCGTTCTTGAACGGGCTCTCTGAGAAGCTTAAGGACGAGCTGGCCTCCCGGGAGGAACCTAACACCCTTGGCCAGCTCATCTCCCTGGCAATGAGGGTTGACAACCGTCTCCGCGAACGACGCCGGGAGAGGGGCGTGTCCGCCCAGTCGTCTCCCATTCCTCCTTTTATCCACGAACCCGCGCCTACGCCATCCCGCATCCCTGACCAGGAGCCATTGCAATTGGGACGAGCGCGGCTTTCAAGGGCTGAACGGGCACAGCGTTTTGCCGAGGGCGTATGCCTGTACTACAGCCTACCGAGCCATTCTATCTCCTCTTGCCCTAGTATACCGGGAAACGCCCAGTCCCGTCGATAGGCAATGAGCTATGGACGGGTCACACTAGCACATCCTCATCATGTGGGACCGATCTGAGAGCCACCCTCCACTGGGGTCTCGCCTCTCACCCCACCAGAGTCCTCATCAACTCAGGGGCCGACGGTAACTTTTTGGACAGAGCCCTCGCTAACCAGCTCGGGATCCCTTTCACTCCCGTCACCCCTCCCATGACCGTACGAGGACTGAACAGAGGCAAGGTAGCCACAATTCTACATAAGACGGCCCCCGTACTCCTGATTTTGGCAGGCAACCATCGGGAGGAGCTGTCCTTTTTCATCCTCGACAGCCGCATGTCCCCACTAGTCTTGGGGCGCTCTTGGTTACAGCGCCATAATCCTCGTATAGACTGGACATCGGGAGTATCGTTTCGTGGGGACCCCAGAGTTCCCAGCTCGGTCTGGGATCGGCCGAAAGTCCAGCGTCGGCCCCCTTAATTGCGCCATCTCTGCCGCCGGAGTTATCAGCTGTACCCAAGGAGTACCACAACCTCGCAGCTGTATTCAGTAAGGAGAGCGCATTGTCTCTCCCTCCCCACCGCCCTTATGACTTGGCAATTGATCTACTTAATTGTAGATCAGTGCTCTGTAATCAATGCATGGTTGTAAACCACCGTCCTTTTTCTTTACGAAGAAGAAACTGGAGGAGGCGGGTGATGTGGAAGATCGAATATAACCCTGCCGCAATGCCTCGGAAATATACCTGGACATTACCTCCGTCTCCGTGCGAGACAGGGGATATATTCGACTTTTGGGTATCCCCAATCCCCAGACCTATGTGGGGGTAATTTGCTGGCTTGCGTCTTACTAAAGATGCGTGCAAGGTCTCGATATGCTGGGGGAATGCGCACAGTGGAGACAGTGGACGGACTTTCCACCGTTGTACTACAAACAGACTTCCCCTGACACCCTTGAGACCATCCCGTGAGAACCCGCCTTGACCATGAAAACGAGGGATCATGCAGTGCCAACCAAGGAAGTCCTAATATAACAGGGAAATTTGGAGCCGAAATAACGTAAAGGGAAATATCCTCTATATGATGGCCACACTGCATGCGTAACGGAATGGTGACTTGTTTCACTGCTCCCATGCCTGACGGCTGTTGGTCTATGGACCGGATAGGGATGGGAGGGGAGACAGATCTTAGTGGTATATGGAATCGTTTGGCAAAGTCGGAATCGATGTAATTACCCGGTGCCCCGGAATCTATTAAGGCTAGGCACGGGTTAAGAATGGGTATGTGTGGGAACGAAACGGGAATTTGGAGGTGGTCAATGGATGGCTCCCACGGAATAATAGGTTGCGTTACCTGACGACACGTATGGGTGCCCCGTTTGCTCCTACCTCGCCCGGATCCTCTCCTCGGGGGGTGTGCGTCTGGTGTGCCGTCCCGACGTGGGGGCGAGTCCCAGGAGTGACGCTGCGATGAATCTCCATGGCCTCCGCGGCAGGCGGGCTGGCCTCCCGGGAGGAACCTAACACCCTTGACCAGCTCATCTCCCTGGGGATGAGGGTTGACAACCGTCTCCGCGAACGACGCCGGGTGAGGGGCGTGTCCGCCCAGTCGTCTCCCATTCCTCCTGCCCGCAGCAGGCGGGCAGTCCGGAGTGGATGGAGAGGGACCCCATGATGTTATCCAGCCGAGTGGCCATGGAGATGAGCTCGTCCAAACTCGCGGTGACGTCGAGACTGCACACAAACGCGTCCCGGAGCGCACGCTCGCACCACCCCGACTCCGGGGCCAGGGTCCTGAACTCGAGAGCGAATTCCTGTACGCTCCGCTGTCCCTGGCGGAGGAAGAACAGGCGCTCCTCCGCCTCACGCCCTTGTGGTGGATGGTCAAACACCATGCGGAAGCACTGGACGAACAGCGGGTAATCGTCCAGTTCAGGACCCGCCCGCCTCCACACGCCTGTAAGGCAGGATATTAAAGCTGACACCCGCTCTCTGTTGGACGGTGGGGAGGACCGGCTGCTAAACACATGGTCCAACTGCAGTAGAAAGTCCTGACAGTCCGCGGGGCGACCTGCATATTCCCGCGGAAGGGAGATGGGTAGTCCGCTGGTGGGCGATGAAACTGGAGCAGGCACGGGAGACGCCAGCAAACAGTGGGGGATCTAGGTGACAGCATCCCGTAGCTGGCTGAGCATAGTGTCGTGCTCCAACAAGCGTTGCTCCTGCGGAGCAGACGAGGCACTTCCTGCTTGGTCCATAAGATAAGGTCTGTGATTCTGTGACGTGCTTTGAAGGAAACGGACCAAGGTGTTGGAGTGGCAAAACAAAGGTATTTTTTAAAGACCACTGTACAGAACCAGAAAATAGAGCCGTACAGGCTGAGGGGAGACTCTGCTCCAGTACATGTAACAGGCAACAATCACGGACACAGAGACTAGACACACAATAGTTGATATACGTTGCGAACAGGTATTTTGACTCCAGACCTCTCAATTTCTGAGACTAAAATGAAATGTATATTGTCTCACTAACATTTGGTCAAGTATTATTAATACAGTACACATTTATTTTAACTTTAGTGGCAGAAACATAATGAGAAAAACCTCCCCAATTTCCTTGCCAGAGTAATCCTTTGTAAACTGCTCTAAAGCACATAGAACTTCTTATTGTGTTGTTTCTTCCAATAAAGTAAAAATAAATGTTTATTGGTAGGCTAAATTATTTTAGTATTGTCCACTGAAAAGGAAAAGTCTGTAGCCTACTGTAAAAGTAAAACTGACCACATAATAATAATAACCCAAAATTACTAAAATGTAACTTTATTAATCTGTAACACAAATAGATTAAGGCTACAGTGGAGCGTTAGGTAATATTGCCTGCGGGGGAAATGAAACACAACAATGCCACCCTTCATTAGTTTCTGATGTTATCCATAAAGCCACAAAAGCCAGAAAGAGAGATACATTTCTTGTTCCCCCACAGCTTTACATTTTATTCATCTCAACCCTGTTTTGATACCTGTCACTCTTTTTTCATGTCTCTTATAGAAATCCCCAACACTTGTCCCATTTTCTTGAGAGTAGCATACCCCAATCCTAAATCGTGAGCTAAGAGCACCATTGGCACATTCACATCAAACGCGATGTCGTTCTTGGTTCCTTCTTGGAAGACGCGTAGTATGTTTGCGGTAACTATATCTTTGGGACAGATTGCACTCTATAAGATAACTGGTACAGAATCCATAATTCTGCGGATCGGTGTACATTTTAATCACTGTCTCTGCGCAATTAGGACAAAGTAACCCACTAACCAACCATTAACGCACTACATATCAGTAGCTGCTGTGTGGAGCGTTTGTCACTCCTGCTATCGAACTCCTGTTTTCCGAATTACTGTTTACTTATTGGTGGCATTTGTGAAGTAGTTTATAATGTGCTTCATTAGTGTTTTCCCTTGTGTATTCTTGCAAGTGACAATTGTTGTCGTCTTTTCTGGGAAGGTTTTATCCGCACTTCTTTTTGCATTTTAGATTTAAAGGTCCAGCAGAAAGCTAAACCAGGAAGTGTCAGTGCACGTCACGTGATTCATTTGAACGAATCATGTTGTCAGAAATCAACACCAGCTAATGAGATTTTGTGGTTAGGTCTTGTAGAGTTCAAATTGCTTCCGCCCGAGTCCGAATCAGAGAATGTCCACACAGTCAAGTCTTTCCAAAGTAAACACCTTTATTTCAGATAATTATCCAGAGATAAGTCTCCGCCGTAAAGCAGAAACAGATCTGACTCTCTTTCACCTGTACACACCTTATGTACAGCCCCTCCCACCCCTCAGTCATTGCATAGAATTTGTTAAATGTGCTTCCTGGATGGGCGTGTCCCTTCTTGCAGACCCCCTCACTGTCCGTGGGGCCATCTGGTGACATCGGAGGCAGACGAAGAAGACAGTTGAAGGCCGTGTCTGGCCTTAACTCTAGGAAACTAGATACTTTAGTTTGAACTATGTTAATGTGATCACATGGTGTTTACAGCGGAGACCCTTTTTCTTGATGCTAGTTAGGCTGTTTCTCACTAGTGTGACTCATACTGACAATCTAAATAAAAGACTGTTTAGGCTACTGGAAGTACAGTTGTAGTTGGTTATTATGTGTGACAGATTTAGTATTCTTAACTGACAGTGGCCATGTAAAACTCCCTAGTATGGTTGGAATCTTGGAAGTAGATAATTTTCAATTATTCAAGCTTTTTACACAAAATGTTAACTCTAAGCTTTCATTAAACATTTTCAACAATACAATTTCTTCAGAAAATTCGGTTCTGTTGAATTCTAGTAGGAGCTGGGACATTGGACCAAAACTTGCAAACACCTGGCATGGAGAGTCCGATGTTTGTCCCTGTCCAACATGCCTTGTGGTGTTGCCTAGCAATCGAGATGGTTGGCAGCTGATCTGGATTCTCCCAGGGGACTCCAATCACAGTTTTCCTGTATCCTGGACTTCCTGTTCATCTGAACTTTCAAAAACAATGACGTGACTTAATAAATGAATGTACTGTTATAACCTACACCCGGCACAGCCAGAAGAGGACTGGTCACCGCTTAAAGTCTGTTTCCTAGATTCCTACCATACTAGGGAGTTTTACATGGCCACTGTGTATTAACCATGTTGTATTCTCTTTGTGGTTAAGGCCGGGTATTGTGGAATATTAAATGTTTCCTCATTGATGATTTAGCTTAATATTGTACTGTTGTACTGTTGACAGTGTGAAAAATGAATGATGAATGAAGTAGACATTATAGGTCCATGGCCCCGAGATTGAGGCAAGGACACTGTGCTCAGGAGAACATGCTATCTGACACAGAACCTAAACACGCACATACTGATACTGATTTGGAAACTAGCAGCGAGAGGAAAACAACAAGACAGTAGCTGTCTCCTGTAGATTTACTGGAGAAGCAACACACTCAAGTCCACCAGATGGTCCTCACGCCCAAACACCACATATTACGCATACACCGGAGACCTGCTTAGCGAAAATCACCTGTGTTTAGTAGTCTCTAGTTTGTTTGTGATGGCTGCCCTGGCAATGTCTAGTTTTGTTGAGGTGCTCTCTATGGGTCTGTTGTTGGCGATGCGTAAAGTGGACCTTTATGCATTAGCTGATCACTATTGGCTTACTGTCCCTAAGCCGGCCCTTAAGGCTGTTTTGTTAGAGCTGGTTAGGGAAGGTTTGGTGTTCAGTCAGATGGGCAGAGTGAGGAATTGGATGAGGAGATGGGTGGTCCTACTACTCCCAAGTCAGAGGACGTTGTGGAGGACGAGGCTGCTCATACCCTCTTTAGGTTGCCCAAGTTTGTCCCTTCGTCTTCTGATTCTGTGCGTTCAGATGACACAAAGTTGAAGCTGAGGCTGGCTCGTTTGGAGCTGGAATCAAAGGAGAAGGAGAGCATTAGACAGAGGGAGTTTGAGTTAGAGATCAAACGCATGGAATTGGAAAATAAGGTGAGAATCCGACAGCTGGAGCTAGAGGCAGGCTTCAGTGCGTCGTCTCAACCTACCCGTCACCAGGCTCAGTTTGAGGTAAGCAAAAACATTGCTTTAGTTCCGCCCTTTCGTGAAACTGAGGTGGATTGCTACTTCTCTGCATTTGTGCGTGTTGCCGCTGCTCTGCAATGGCCACGGGAAGTGTAGAATTCAAACTACTTCCCCCGAGTCCTGAATCAGAGAATGTCCACACGGTCAACTATTTCCAAAGTAAACGCCTATATTACAGATATATCTGGAGATCGTTCTCCAAAATACAGCCAGGAAGATCTAAAGTCCGTTCACATCGGACACAGTTTATGTAGCCCATTCCCCACCCAGTCGTTGTATAGAAATTGCTGAGCGTGCTTCCTGGGTGGGCGTGTCCTATCCTGCCGACCCCATCTCTGACCGTGGGGCCATCTCGTGATCTTGGAGGCCGACCAAGAAGACAGTTGAGGGGGTAGGCTGGCGCCAGTAGATCTGACCTCGGCTAGCTCGTGGTACATAGCCTCTTCATTTTCCGCATCTGTGGGTCCAGCTAAAAGGCCATAAACCTGTCTTCCTATACATTTTATGTCCTTGCCTCTAACCTTTTGACTTATGGTCCTACCTCTGGAATGTACTGATTAACATTTATAACCCCCGGCTGGCTATTTCAGAGTATACGCCCTACCAGCACATTTTGTTTCTAATAGCACACACACATCTAATCTTAACTAAAAGATTCCACAGAAGTTTGGCCAATTCTATTGCTATGTAAATTGTCTGGGAAAGCCCAGGAGGTAGTAGCTGCTCTCTCCCTGGAAGACAGTTTACAGTACGATGTAGTTAAGGCCACTGTGTTGCGTGCTTATGAGTTGGTGCCTGAAGCCTATAGGCAGCGCTTCCGGAACCACAAACACGTACATTCGTTGAATTTGCTAGGGACAAAGAATCTCTATTTGATCGTTGGTATTCAGAAAGTAAAGGGCACAGACTCGCAAGCTGGGAAATACGGTGGACTTGTCTAGTTTGATATTTGAGCGTATTGATAAAGAAGAAACTAAACCGGGTGTTCCTTCAGTTATGTCTACGGATTCTACCCCCGTAGCAGCGAAGGCACTCCAACTACATGACATTCTGTTGTCAGTCACCCCCAAGAAGGTGATTTAATGTCAACAGAACGACCCCAGTCTCCGTAAGTGTTTTGATTCTGTTATTTCCGCTGAGGAAACTACAGCTACAGACTTTGCCTACTTTATGGAAGCAGAGTTTTGATGCGTAAGTGGGTAGCGCATAAAACTGCTAGTGACTGGAGTGCAGTTATGCAAGTGGTAGTTCCTACTCCGTTCCGACAGCAAGTAATGTCTCTTGTGCATGACCAGGCGTGGTATGGTCATCTAGGCATCACAAAGACTTATAATAGAGTCCTTATGCATTTTTACTGGCCAGGTTTGAAATCTGATGTGGTCCAGTTTTGTAAAACCTGTCACGTATGTCAACTTACCGGCAAGGCAAATCAGACAGCTCCTCGTGCGCCAATCTATCCCATTCCTGTGGTCGGAGAACCATTTGACCGTGTGATAATAGATTGCGTTGGTCCATTACCGAAATCCAAATCTGGCAACCAGTTTCTATTAACCATTATGTGCAGTGCTACCAGATACCCAGAGGCTATTCCTTTTCCAGTTACCCTCTCAAATAGAGTATTTGAG
The DNA here is from genome assembly GCA_016801125.1 of Novumbra hubbsi. Lineage (NCBI taxonomy): Eukaryota > Metazoa > Chordata > Actinopteri > Esociformes > Umbridae > Novumbra > Novumbra hubbsi. The sequence goes on along the minus strand of JACXGK010001309.1, from coordinate 387 downwards.
TAAGGAGCAAACTACTGACCTTGTGCTGTTGATAAACAGATTTCTTGGTGTGTTTCAGGACGTTCCTAGTTGCACGTCTGTTTTGGAGCATGACGTGGATGTCGGCAATGCTGCTCCTATTCGTCAGCATTGTGGATTATTTTAGTTAAGATTAGATATTAGATGTGTGTGTGCTATTAGAAGCTAACGGTGGAGTATACTCTGAAATTAGCCAGCTGGAGGTCGTAAATATTAATAAGTACATTCCAGAGGTAGGACTATAAATCAAGAGATTAGAGGCAAGGACATAGCATGTATAGGAAGACAGGTTTATGGCCTTTTTTAGCTGGACCCACAGATGCAGACAACAAGGAGGATGGAAACGAGCTAGCCATGGTCAGATCTACT
>JACXGK010001308.1:38695-72425 GCA_016801125.1 Novumbra hubbsi | reverse complement strand
CCCACCCATCCCCAATAGACAGATCACTCTGATAAACCCCACCCATCCCCAATATACAGATCACTCTGATAAACCCCACCCATCCCCAATATACAGATCACTCTGATAAACCCCACCCATCCCCAATAGACAGATCACTCTGATACAACCCATCCATCCCCAGTATGCAGATCAATCTGATCTGTATAATAGCAATATACCGATCATGCTCATTTCATAGGCTCGACAAGCAGAGGAAAGAAATAGCCTTCATTGTGGGCAGGACACGAGCCTGGCAAACAGAAGAGTGGGCTTCTCATGTTGTGACAAAATACTGTCTGCTGATACATACATGGCTGTTACATAAACATTGGGTTGAAACATCAATATGTGTTATCCCCAGTGACCTTGCCTCATTGCACAATGCCTTCCATAGGTTTGGGAAGGTTGAAGATGGACACATGTCCTCTGAAGCCCACGTCACCAAGCTATTATATTACTTATCACACTGATTTGAACAACTGGTCACAATGAAGCAGCTTTACTGCCGAGCAGATACTTAGTTCAGTGTGCTGCAAAGTCGAAAAAAATTGCCCAAAAAAGGTTGCCATTTGTGCCTCTGCAGCGAGATGTGTCCTGTCTCCAAACAACGATGTCATCAAGGTGAAGGATAGTGACAGCTGGCTCTGTTCCACCCTGATCCAGGGCGAGAAGATGGATCAGTACCAGCAGCCACACTGAATACACATATGGAGGTGGGAAAACACAGACAAAGGAGGAGAAAAAGACACGAAATGAGGAAAAAAAAGGAGTAAGAAAGAAGGGAAGGTGGAGATTAGAGAAGAGGGGAGAGGATAGGGGAGTAAATAATTAGAAAGAAAGGGGAGTTAAGACAGAGGAGATGAAAAGAGGAAATGTAAAAGAGAGTTATTAGAGAGAGATAGAAGGGATGGGGGGGGGGAGCAAGTAAATAAGGAGACAGGAGGCACGTTAAATGTATTGTAACGTGGCTCCAGATATCTGTAGGAGCCCAGGACCATAACTCAAGTGGAACTACTGTGACCCCCTACACTAGCTTACCTTACAACACACACACACACACACACACATACACACAGGAAGCAAGAAAACAAAGGAGGCACAGACAAAGACACACTTGCAGATAGTAGGCTCTGTGTTTCTCTCTGGGGCAGTATTAGGGATAAACATCTGGCAATAAGCACAGTGTGTAGGGGTCAGAGTGTGTCTCCAGTGGGAGTTAAGGAGGTGCCGTAGTGTTTAGGAGTCTGTGTGTGTGTGTTTCTAGTGGGAGGAATGGGGTTGCTGTAGTGTGTGAAGAAGACAGAGTGTATCTCTAGTGGAAGGTAATGAGGTGCTCAAGTGTGGAGATGTTAGAGCGTGTCTCCATTGGGATATAGAATGTGCTGTAGTGTGAAGGAGTCAGAGTGTGTCTCCAGTGAGACGTAAGGAGGTGCGCTGTAGCATGTTGGGGAGTCAGAGTGTGTTTCCAGTGAGAGGAAAGGAGGTGCTGTAGCATGTAGAGGAGTCAGAGTGGGTCTGCAGTGGGAAGTAAGGAGGTGCTGTAGCATTTGCAGGGGTCCGAAGATGTCTCCAGTGAGAGGTAAGAAGGTGCTGTAGCGTGTGCAGGAGTCAGAGTGTGTTGTCAGTGGGAGGTAAGGAGGTGCTGTAATGTGTGGAGAAGATGAAAAGTGTGTCTCCAGTTTAGAGGTAAGGAGGTGCTGTAGCTTGTGGAAGAGTCGGTAAGTGTGTCTCTAGAGACAGGTCAGGAGGTGCTGTAGTGTGGCTGAGCCAGGATGGATGGTGGTTGTAATGAATAAAGGACCTCAGCGTAGCACAATGCTGCTAACACACTGAATCCTCTATGAGCTATGGATTTACAGCCCCTGTCCTGTCTCTCTGACTGGGGACCGCTATTAACATATCTAACCCGCTGTCTTCCTCTCCCTTTGCCTGTCTGTCTGTGTGGTTGTGTGTGTGTGTGTGTGTTTGTCCTACTGGGGCTTCTCTAGAAATGCCAGAGCCAGTAAATCCCTTCTGTGTATAAAATATCTGCCATGTTCCACATGCAGTTCAGCTGCTGACACAGACAAGGAGGAGAGGAGCTGTTGCCTACATGAAGCTGTTTGTAAAATCATGTCACACACACACACACACACACATACACACAAACGTGTAGACACATGACAGTGGGTGTGGCTGAAAGGTAATGACCTTTAGAAAACCTTGGATAAGAGAACAGTATAGGGAGGAGAGGAAAGGAGGAGATGAGGAGAGTGTAGGAAGGAGTGGAAAGGAGGAGAAGATGAGGAGAGTATAGGGAGAATAGGGAGAGAGTATACAGAGGAGTGGAAAGGAGGAGAACGGGGAGGGGAGGAGTGAAGGAGGAGATGATGGATAGGAGAAGAGTGTAGGATAGGGAGAGGAGGAGGACGAGAGGGACCAGAATAAGAAGAGAACAGAAGAAAACATGAAGTGTAACATGATGCACATACTCATCAACAATGCCGGAGGAGCAGGAAGGCATTATGTGCCCTTAGATACAGTCTGAGAATGACAGCCTCCACATGTTCCGTCGTTATAGTGAAGTTATCACCACTTCCTATCAGCGCTTGCAAACGATCCAATCATATTCACCAGGGGATCATTGACGTCTCAACAGGCTTTGTCTTCTCACACACTGAGGACACGGAAATGGAATGAAAAGCGCTTTACAAAAAGAGAGAAAAGAAACTAAAAGAATTAAGTGCAAGAACAATACCTCAATATCAATGTGTGTATCTTCACAAAGCTGCAGGACCAAATAGAGCTTGGATAATATTCTCTTACATGCAAATCATCTGGGGAATGAGTGATCAATTAGTGTCGCTGGGCGTGCATTGTGATGTCCTTATCTCTGTCTAGCACAGAACCTCCCAGCTGTTCTGGAACTACATGGCTCTTTATGTCTCCGTAATTCACTTTTCAGGAAAAAGTAGCTAACAGAATACAGCATTATCTTAGCATGGCTAAACACCCTCGCTGGGAGATTTAGGGACTTGGAAATGAACAGTTATTTGTGTTTTGTACGTTTGCCGAGGAGTTCCCAAAGAGGGTCAAATGTGGGTATCTGCACGGAGCAGAACCGAGGTGCCTCTCTGGACAGCATGACATGCAGCGCACAGACAGACACTCGGCGACACACACACACAGCCGAGAGAACGGTCACACACACACAGCCGAGAGAACGGTCACACACACACAGCCGAGAGAACGGTCACACAAACACAGCCGAGAGAACGGTCACACACACACAGCCAAGAGAATGGTCACACACACACACACAGGGAGCACCGAAGAAACCACAAAAAAAGAAACCCAGACTTCCCGTGTGTCTCCCCCCCACCCCCTCCTCTCCCCGTCTCTCCCCTTCTCTCCCCGTCTCTCCTCGTCGTCTCCTCGTGGGCAGTTACGGCTCAATCAGGCAGAATCATGGGAGCAGCTTTCCTTTGTCTCCTGCAGTCCTCCCGCTCAAGTAAGTCTTCCTCCTCTACCTTCGCTCGTCACCGACGGGCCGTGGTGTTGTTTCCTCCCTTGAGGCACAGAGTGAGCGCTCATGGAAAGGCATCCAGTACCCCCTCTCTCTCTCTCTACGAGTCACAGGGAGCTCTGGGTAGGCTGTGCGTGGTAAGTCTGCATCCAGGGGAGGAGATGGGAGTGAGTGGGAGGAGGACCATTTCATTCTTTTGTTGACTGATTTTGTTCATTCTCTCCAGGTCTTCCTCTGTATATTCCTGTGTGTCTACCTCTTCGATTGTCCCTCTCTCTGTCTTTTGCTCTCTACGCACCCCCTTCTTTCAGGCTTTCAGTCGGCCTATCTTGTTTTCATTCTGCCTTTCTGGTTTTTATTTGGCCTTTCAGTCTGACTTTCTGGATTTCCTTCTGCCTTTCAGTCTGCCTTTCTGGTTTTCAGTCTGCCTTTCTGGTTTTCCGTCTTCCTTTCAGTCTGCCCTTCTGGTTTTCAGTCTGCCTTTCTTGTTTTCCGTCTGTCAACGGGTCTGCATTTCTGGTTGTCAGTCTGTCTACTGGTCTGCATTTCAGGTTTTCAGTCTGTCTATGGGTCTGCATTTCTGGTTTTCAGTCCTTCTACAGGTCTGTGTTTCTGGTTTTCAGTCTGTCTACGGGTCTTTCTTTCTGTGTCAGTGCAGTGCCTTCAGTGCATTAGGATGCCCGTCCATGCACATCTGAGATTTGCTGAAGTTAATAATTGATGTAGAGAAATGGAAGGCAGAATGTACATTGGGAAAGTTACATCCACCTATAAACATTCATTTTATATACCGCTCTACATATCTTGGTGTCTCTGTCCCACAACATATGCAGAGTCATATTAACAGCAAGTTACATAATGACAAAAACATGCATCTGTATCTATGTCTCTCTCTCTTTCTGTTCACCCCCAAATGTCTCTCTCTGTTGGGTCAATCTCTGGGTCTCCTCTCTCCCTCTATTGGTCTATGTCTCCACCGTCTCTCCCTCCTCTGCATCTCCCTTTTTTCTGTATATACATCTCACCAAGTCCATAACTGACTTCTCCTTTCCTGCACCTTATCTCTCTCTCTCTCCCCTTCTCTAGGCCAGTCCCACTCTCTACACCTCCTTCTGGCTTTCCTCCCTGTCTTTCTGCCATTCTGAAGGTGCATTGTCAGAACAGTAAAGTGTGTTGGGAGTACACCACCGCACCACAGTATTAGCATCAGGTCTCACCCTATTGAATGATGGCTAGCTGTTGGCAGCATATCAACTTACAGTGATTACATTGGGCCTCAGCTAGCCTGGATAATGGATGGGCTCTTATAGCCGATGGACGCTACATACTCACTGCTACGACTGCTGCAGAGAACCTCAGAGCTGCTCTACCACTGCCTGTGTTCATGCGTATATGTGATTAGTACAGTTATACTGATGGTAGACAGCGGTTTGTCAACTAGAGGAAGATGAAGACTGCTTCTCTGGAGACAGATAGAATGAAAGCAGATCTCTAGCCCCTATTTACACTGGATCAATAGCTGGATAAGAGGAACTATTCTAAAGGACTTTGACATATCAACCAGCTCGTGTCTCTGTGCTGTAGGCTGTGCGAGCTACCAGGTAGTGTCAGCTCGCTGCCGTCTGTAAGTGAACAGAAACATTAAAGGAAAGGTTTCGTGGAGTTACTCATTCAATGGTCGTTCGTTGCGTTTCATGTGAAGTCATGTTTTATGGTAACTGATATAGTTGTTTCCTTGCTTGGTTGAATTTAATCTACTTATTGTAAGTGGCTCGGGATAGGAGAGTGTCAAGTCTGAGATGTCTAGGTAGTGTGTTGAATAGTTCATGAACATGATACAAAATGTGAGGAAAGGCGTCAACATTCTAGATTCATTATTTTTCAGCCCTGTAGCATGAAAAGTATACCTGCTGTCATCGCTTCTCTATTCACCTCACACTAATGACAGTACCTCCTACAATTCATCTGTCACACTACTCACCTCACACCAATGACTGCGCCTCCAACAATGTCACACTACTGACCTCACATCAACCATTGTACCTCCAGAAATGCATCTGTCAAACTACTCACCTCACACCAATGACTGCACCTCGAACAATATATGTCACACCACTGACCTCACTGTACCTCCATCAATATATCGGTCAACCTACTGACCTCACACAATGATGGTACCTCCAACTATATAAGTCAAACGAGGTGGGAGGATGGTGTGAGGATAACCTCACATCGAGCTCCAAGAAGGCACACCAGACAATGTACCTTTTGCAGCTGGAAAAAGTGTCTTACTGTTCCAACCATTCTCGTCCGACAAGCAGGCGGCGTGGGAAAGTTCAGGACCAACAAAACAATGACCCAACCTGAACAATATATTTCCCTGTGCTGTGGTCCTCAGTACGTCCCAGAGGCTAACAGGACCATGCTCCACTAATCAAGCCAAATCTGACCTGCTGACTGTTAGCTAAATACCCAATATAACAATAATATCCCCACAAACAAATAGATGCATTATATCAGTATTGAATTCCACATCGGTTGATTTAATATTGCTCATATCCCTTTGTCACATGCTCACCGCTTATTGTATTGTACATGAACATCTGTAAATGCGCTAATCAATTCTGATTCTGATAGCGTTGTCCGACGGTGTCTTCATGTATTGTGTCACAGAAGGTTAGCGACAGTCGCGTTAGCTATGTGTCTCTGTTCCGGTCTGTGTTGACGGGGCGCTGGGCTGGAGGATCTGTCCTCCGGGCCTTTGTTCCTCTGCCAAGCCTTGGCTTGGTTCTGTGTGTATCTCTGGTCTACCAAGGCAGCTAGCTAGTGCCCAACACAAACCCCCGTCCCAAGCCTTGCTGGGTCTCTAGGCTATGATGCCAGCTAGCTATCCCACATCCCCTACCCTAACCAATGCTCACTCCAATCTTTGGCTCTGTGTGACTCCCATCGACCATGCTAGCTAGACCCAGTAAGGCCTATGGCCACCCCCTCGTAAACCCAGGTTCAGCTCTGCGTTCTCACCAAAATCGAATACACCCACCACTTCCTTCTTTAACCACAGCCACCCCCCCCACCCTATTCACTCACTCCTACCAACACTCACAGCAAAATTAATTATACATGAACTATGTGCCTGTGTGTTTGGAAATAACATGCTTGAGGGAAGAAACAAACCAGCATGGGGTTATTACATTAGCAGTGGGTGGACTTCTGATTTCCGCTTTTCAATATGTCTGAATATCCCTGTGGAGGTGGTCCATTTTTATTTTTAACATTCACCGATACCGTGTAGGTACTAAAACACCGACGTCTAGGCATATTTAAAAATTCAAACATCACCGACTCTTTGATAGAATTTTTCAGGTTGCTTTCATTCTTATTGAATAATAGTTTTCATGTGTGAGCCTCGTCCGATGCAGCTGTTTCTACAATTTTTCATTCTAGAGACAAATATACTGATGACCTGCGATGTATATCAAGAGGAACTAGCGTGAGCGTGTAATTGATTGTAGAGCGTAGCTGAATGCGTTGGACTCCCGTGTTGCATTGGTTTATGCTGTGTATGTATTTCCTGTTGAGCCGACGTGGTTCTCCCTCAGTAGTAGTGGCTGTAACCATGCAGGGACGTGTGTGTGTGTTTGTGTTTACTCCCATGTGGGGAATTTTAATCTATTTTTTGTCCATGTGGGACTGGTTCCGAATGATGAGAAGGATTTTCAAAGACTTTCATGTTTTTACTCCCCAGACAATCCTGGCCAATTTAACTTTTCTACTGTGTTTTTATTAGGACTGTACCATTATGTACTGTTTAATATGACTCCACTGATATCTAATGTTTAATAAGACTACTGATATTCACGTCAAGTCTCTACCAAAATGTAATGTTTATTAGGACTCTGTCACTATCTATGGTTTAGTAAGACTCAGTATTGTATCGCTATACTAACAGGTTCCGTTGTTTAGTGAACGAGTTCTGGCTTTGTAGTATTTAGGGCACATTTCAGTTGTATTTGCTTTTATATAAGTGCACATCTTCATATTGCTTCTAACTGCAGCTCAGACAGAATTATACATATGGTTTGGAGGGAACCCAACGGTTTTATTCTAGTTGAAATAAGGGGCTAGTTGTGCATATTCATGCTCCCAAAACATTTACATTCATCTACAATGCAAATAGAAAACAAGCAAAACTAGGATGCTGATTTAAGAGATGGGAGAATGGTAATGATTATCCTGCTTTGCTCTCTGAGACTCTGGAAAGCTGAACACATTACCTCAGACCTCCTCCAACTGAGGTCACACATAGACATGAGCATGTACACACACATACACACACATTCGAAGCATTGTGGTTTTGTATGTTTCTGCCTCCTCTTCCACACAGAAAGAGATGAGGTTTAGCAGGTCACATCTCCTCAATCTCTCATCTAGCATCCACTCCTCTCTCTATTGTTTTATAGATTTACTAAATGATAAGGCTATCTTAGTGGAGGAAAGGTTTGTGTGAAGAAATCTGCATACGCAGACAAATAAACACACAAATATAGTTGTTAGACATATCCACGTATATAAACATTTTTGTAGATATCAGGGAGTAAGTAAGTAACGTGTCGCTAAACGTCCTTCATCATTGAGCCTACAGAATATGATATCTTCAGTTACACATCCTTTGTCTATCAGCCTCTAGTTTATGTCTTCAGTTACAAATCCATTATCTGTCAGCGTCCAGATCAGGGGAGGACAAACATTTTAGCTGTTGGGCAACATTAAAATTAAATTGTGGGCCACATTGTTTTTGTCATTTGTTAATCATCAATGATTTGCAGGCCAGAAAATGATTTTTTTTTACAGTAGGTCCCTTATAATGTCAAAATAATTTCAATTATCCTCTGGCCTGTCCTCCTCAAGTGATGAAGTAGTACAGATAAACAAGGTTTATAGTTGATCACCATAGGAGGTGATATAAATACAGTTGGGTGAGGTGGTCATATAAATACAGTGGGGTGAGGTGGTGATATAAATACAGTTGGGTAAGGTGGTCATATAAATACAGTGGGGTGAGGTGGTGATATAAATACAGTTGGGTAAGGTGGTCATATAAATACAGTGGGGTGAGGTGGTGATATAAATACAGTGGGGTGAGGTGGTGATATAAATACAGTGGGGTGAGGTGGTGATATAAATGTTTTGCAGTGGGGTGACGAAGGCTTTGGTGCAAAATCTAAAGGTAGCTGATGGGTCTAGAAAGAATGAACGATTCAACCAAATGCCAAGACACTGTGGTATCGACATACTCTAACTCAGATCAATATAATGAGGCTGATTGCAGGGCTGGCAGGTCGTTTCCGTTTGAAGAGCTTCACATCCTTGTTCGTTCAGCCTTCAGATGGTAACACCTCCTCCATCATTCAGACAGATTCAGGTGTTGCTGCTTTACAAATAAAAACTACTGGAAAAAACGGAAACTATCAACAATTAGAAATTGTAAAGTAGATTATTACAGGACTTCACAGGCCCGTAAATAACTGTTCTAATTGATGTCACCTGGTAAGTGATTGAGTAGCTGCAAGGGCTCAATATGCTCTAAGCATATTTTGAATTTACAAACTACATCGATTCTGGCTATATGAACCATCAATCAGTGAACTTCTTTCGAAACATGCTGGCGTCAGAAATGTTAAGATTGACCGTGAAAATCTATTCATTGTGTTAAGAATACACTGTTACCACGTTTCAATCTTTTTTTTTATACAATTGAATTTTGTATTTGCACACAATAAAATATTTGTTGTTAACCATGCTTTTATTTTTGGGTTAAAAAAATATTTTAGTTATATTTTTATTTTCTTATATTCAAGACATTTGAGCTCAATTTGCTCAATTCCATAGAGCTACAGTATCCAATTGTATCTTGACCAAAATAAAGAACGACTTTACCGAAGACCCTGTCAAACTATTTGTCTTTTGATTCTCGCAAAAAAGGTTATTAACTCGTTAAATGTGTTAAATGAATCGCAAAGATTAGCGCGGTAACTCCCCCAGCCCTAATATATATGTATATATATATATATATATTTATATATATGGCTTTTTACTGTATAACGTCAAGTCAATTAAACTTCAGAGATCAAGAGATCAGTCGGTCCAGTTAGGACGCTGAAGCGATGTCACCTGTTTTGGGGCAAATAAAAGTAATAACAGATGCACTTGAGAGGCAACTGCAGGACAACACACGAAAAAGGAATGGTTTAGCAGGTGGTGGCCACAGGCAGTTGCTCTCTCCTGACTGATTCGTCTCTAGTTTTGCATTTCGCTGGTGTCCTTGCACTAGTAGTCCAGCTCCTCCAGGATGGCACATACATATGTGCCGTCAGAAGAAGGTTTGCTTTGTCTCTCAGTACAGTCTGAAAAGCTTGAAGGAAATACCGGGAGACGGGCCGTAATACGAGGAGAGCTGGATTGGGCCATAAAAGGGCATCAATCCAACAGAGGGACTGGTATCTGCTACTTTGTGTGAGGAGGAACAGGAGGAGCACTGCCAGAGCTGTATTAAATTACCTCCAGCGGGCTACTGGTGTGCATGTTTCTGACCAAACTGTCAGAACCAGATACGCCAAATAGCGCCACAGACTGTCCAGGAACCTCCTGATGCCCTTATCCAAGACTGGGAGGAGATCCCCCAGGACATTGTCTCATCAGGAGCCTGTCCAGACGTTGTCAAGAGTGCATACAGGCACGTGGGGTCCATGCACACTACCGAGTCACATTGAGATCAGAACTGCCTGTAATTCCATTTGTTTACTTAGATTTTTGGTGTGATTTTAAATCCATCCCTCGATGGGTTGGTGATTTTAGTTTCCATTGACTGTTTTTATGTCATTATGTTGTCAACGTATTACACAATGTACAGAAAAGACTTTGATCTTTATTATATTGAGCAGTATATATATATGGGTCACAAACCACCAATTTATAAGAGTCTCTCTCAGACTCACCATGTCACCTTTCTATTGAATAGATGATGTGTGCACCAGGGCCCAAAGAATATAGGGTTTCATTCAGGGGATACTCTACCTGTTTGATGTGGCGGGTCTCCCCTCTGAGCATTAGTAACACAAGACAGGGACCAGAGAGAGAGAGACAGAGGCATAGAGAGAGGGAATATTGCGAAAGGCTCGACTAGGACTGGGACCACTGCATTAGTAACATATATCATATTACAATATTACAGCACCTAACGAACAAAAACATCCTGAAAAAAGCCAAGATTACAATAAAATATATCTTGATAAAAGACATTAACAAAACGTAATGTTTCCTTGAGGCCTCAACTAGGTCTTTCCAGTCTTATTCCTAAATATTTTCTTAATGTTAATTAAAAATAATTACATAATTATCTTGTAATAATTGGTGCCTCTTTTCCCCGCTGAAATGCATAGTATGTTCAATGAGATGATATTAACATGCTCACGCCTGATTGGCTAATAAGATCTGCCCTTAAACAGATGAAATATATTATTATTCTAAAAAGCCAGAAACATAAAAATACCTAGGAAAAGCAATGTCCCTTTATCTTTTGATCATGTTATGCCCGTTATCTTGAGGTCCACATATTTTGGCCTGGGGTATAAAGTGCATTGAGTATAGGTAGCAGCTAGTGTAGTCACAAAGATGACAAGTATTTCCAAAAAGGATGAAACATTCTTGTAGAATAAAGATAAATAAGAAGAAATATTCAGTTGTGATTCATTTTCCACACCTAGAAACCTATTAACTTAATTTAAATTAGCAAGATAATCCCCCCTTTATCCAGCTATTGACATTACTGACATAGAACCTACCTGCTTGCTGCGCTAAGCTAGACAACTTTTCTGAAATTTGGCTCTACAAAGTTAAAGATACGCTGCCCCTAAACAAAATATATGTCTTCAGTCAGTCAGATCTTCACTTGGGATGAAATATGTACAGGAGCAATTGTTTTTCAACTCCTTCTGCTCCGGAAATCATGTATCACTAAACAGCCCACTCTGCTGGCTCACTCAAGCAGAATGAAGAACACGCAGAATGAGGAAACACGTTAGAGGCCCACACACATCCTGGTTGTGTATCACCTCCTCCTTACTCCTTGTGTCCTCCATGGGACCTCCTTGTGGGGATGGTCAGGAGTCATGAACCTCTGGAGTTCTCATTCCGTGGGTTTTGGGGTGTGGCCAGGAAGGGGAAGACCTAATGAGAGGCTCCCCACTCCCACAAACCAGGAACAGTGCAGCCTAATCTGACGGAGAACTGGCTTATCAGAGTGGCACATAGACAAAGTGGAATCACTACTTGAATGCCCACTCATCACTGCTATTCACTGAAGACATTGGTGTCATTCTGCTTTCATCAATCTTTTCTTGGAACTCTGATTGGCTACTTGTTTCACAGACATATGCTAGCAGCCTAAACATTAAAAAAAAAACGTTGTAGGTTGCTCCGCCGCGATTCAAGCAATACAAATGTGTTGTAGTGCACTTCGAACAGATGCAGCCCAACTCAAGCAGGGCGGGTTAACTAGCTACTAACTTAGCACCTTAGCCTGTATACCATTCCCAACCAAAACAACAGCACACACACAGGATATCACCTTTTCCATCTCTCGCTTCATCTTCGAACGGCGGTCCAGCACCTTCACGGCGCGGGCAGCAAACATCCCCGTCCTGCCGCCTCGCTCACGGACGTTAATCAATACAGGCGATGCGAGAAAAAGGGGGAGCAAGAGGAAGGAGGAGGGAGAGAGACGCCAGGGAAAGGGAGGTCTCAGGGTGAAGGTCGACCTTCTCAGGTCCACGGCTGAGAGGTGGATAGGAGGGGTCTCACCTCACACCTCAGGGGAAGTACACAAATCACCATCCTGTCCAAAGCCTCCATCTGTCCCTCTCTCCATCCTGCTCTTTCACCTCCCTCCCTCACTCGACCCATCCTTGTCTCTGTCCACCCCTCCTCCCCATCTCTCCCGTCTTCTGCATACTGTATAGATTGGCCATCTGTACACGTGCTCCAGGGCGTTCTTTTGTCTTTAAAGGCGGACCGGCCAGGATCATGTTCTTAGAGATGCGTCATCAACCGGCTTTGCGTGCGCGTGTGTGTGTGCATGTGTGGTTGGGTGAATGTGCATGTGTGTGTGAGAATGTGTGTGTGCTTGTGTGTGCATGTGCTTATGTGTGTGTGTGTGTGTATATAAGTGTGTTCGGGTGCTTTTGTGTGTGTGTGTGAATGAGTGTGCACGTGCCTATGTGCGTGTGTGACCGTTTGTCTGTGTGTGCACGTATATGTGTAAGTCAGAGGGAATAGAGGGCTGGAGCTGTATGAGTAATCAGGGTGCAACCTAGGGCTAAATGGGCGAGAGTGAAGATAATATATAATTAATGGTGCATGGCACCGCAGGATCACACACACAAAGACACACAGAAACGTACACACAGCCCATAAAGTGTAATAGGCTTTTAACCCGTAGCTTCTATAGGCAGCAGGTTGCTGTTATAACCACACATACAGTAATAATAATATCCCTGCTTTAATGTGTCTCCTCCAAATGAGGAGGATGATTCATTAGTTAGGTTCAAACGGTTCATGGATACAGTTGAAATGGGGAAGACGATTCATGTATTTTGTTTAAATAAAGACAATTTAGTTGACAGTAGGAACATGTACTTGGTTTACATGAGGAAACGGATTAATGTATGTGGTTTACATAAGGAAGGTACATCATGTATTTGGTTTAAACGAGTGAAGACAATTGATTTAAAGCCTGACACTACAGTGTTTACGCTGCTGTATACAGAAAAGGATTGATTCAACCAAACCATATAACTCTCAAACTGATGAGTTTTCCAAAAACAATACAGATTTTTTTAAATATTACATTGTTACGCAGCTTTAAGAAGGACACAAAAAAACAAGTGCTCAGTGCACCTTTTCTTATACGCTGAAACACACAGACACTCACACATACTGTACACATACACTCCCTCTCTCCCTTAGGTTCAATGGTGTTCATGTTTTTCAAACTTTATATATCTAGTTAGCACCAATTAAGGTTTTTCTCGATTGCTTGAGCCAATTTGTCCAACCAAAAATATTCAAAAACAACTAGCATGCAAGCCAAAATTAAAGCATGAATAATCAAAATGAAACATTTTGCAGAATGCACTTAGGCTTTCAAATCATTCAATGACACAAATTCAAGTATTTCCATAAGAAACAAATCCATTGTAATCCATCATTACACACCCAATAAATACTGACAGTAACTACCAATATACCCTGGTATGGTTCTGACCCCAAAAATACTGACTGTAACTACCAATATACCCTGGTATGGTTCTGACCCAATAAATACTGACTGTAACTACCAATATACCCTGGTATGGTTCTGACCCAATAAATACTGACTGTAACTACCAATATACCTTGGCATGGTTCTGACCCAATAAATACTGACTGTAACTACCAATATACCTTGGCATGGTTCTGACCCAATAAATACTGACTGTAACTACCAATATACCGTGGCATGGTTCTGACCCAATAAATACTGACTGTAACTACCAATATACCCTGGTATGGTTCTGACCCAATAAATACCCTAGCCTGACACCTCACAAGTAGTCGGACCATTGATGTTCAAGATTGACCCAAATATTTTTTGGGCCAACAGCCTTAGACTTGTGACTAAAGTTGACATTAAACAGCCGGTGATATTAGCCCAGCTAGTGAGCTAGAACTTTTTCCACTCATGGCCGAGAGGGCAGCTTTTGTAAATTGGTCTCTGGCACTTAAAATGTCAAAAAAAAACTGCATCCAGTCCAGATTCCTATTCCCCGAGGGAAAGTGTCTATGGTGTGTGCTTCAGGGCTGTCTACTTTGCAAATGAGGTTCGGTCGGATAGCCACGTTAACGTTGCCCGTAGTTGCTTGCTTGTGGGAATGTCAGGAGAGTTTTGCGGCTTTTCCTGAAGTCTTGAAGGTAGGACTGGCGGAAAGCTTAGTTATGACATTTAGAAAATAGGATAAGATTATTGACAGTGGATGATTTGTCTTTGCGCTTATATTTGCAGGGAGCGCATCTCCTTAATATACCGTGAGATCATCCATTACCTCCATGTGGTTGTTATGAAGGGGAAACTGTTTGCTATTGCGGTCATCTTGTTATAGCTCAGGGAATCCTCCACAGCTTCCATCAGTCCAATTTATACTCTATTTCCTAGGTTAATATCTTTATTAGCGAAAATAATAAATCTATTTTAGTTGATAGAACTAATGTTTATTGATTTGACTCAATAGAAGACATTTAAAACAAGCAGTTATTGATCAGATCCCAGCTAACTTGGGGGATTTGCATAAAGTCAGGAAATGAAAATAAAATAACAAAGAGATGGAAACACATTTTTCATTGAAAGGAAGCGCTTAAAACGTTCAAGCCAGCAGATGGTCCACCAATCATGATCAGTTGCTAAGCTAATCGTAATATGTTATTAAATATACTTGACAACCTACTGGTAATAAAACCAAAACTCCCCACACATATTTGAAATATTTGGTCGGAAGAAGATTGCTGTTTTGCATAGAAACAATACTATTGTGCTCATTAGGTTAGATCAGAGATCAAATAGGCCCCAGATGTATTAAAAATGTCTAAACAATCAGGAAAAACAGCAATCTCAATGTAATGCAACCATAGAACAGAAAGAGAATAAAACTGTCTTTCACTCCTCTCTTCTCTCTTCTTTGTTTTACTGTCCTCTTTTCTTCACTTCTCCTCTCTTCTACTCACTTTTACCTCCTCTTTTCTCCTCTCATTGCTCTGCTCCTCTCCTTTATTCTCATCTCTTCTCATATCTGAAGAGGGGTCATATTTCTCTGTCTGAGATACTCTAGTTTCTGGAGCCTGGCTGAGTACAGCCATCGACCCCCTGTCTGTCTGCAGCCTCTGGGGTCTTCCCCTGGGCCTCATCCACACACACCCACATGCTCCCTACAACACATACACACACACCCATGCTCCCTACTACACATACACACACACACCCATGCTCCCTACTACACATACACACACACCCTCGTGCTCCCTTGGACACACTTCTGCCCTGACATTGATAAGGATTATGCCTTGGGGAGCCAGTCTTTGAGCGCTAAAGAGATCAGTTTCAGAGAAAGCCAAACCACATACACACACATGCACTCTTGCAGCTAGAAAACAAATGTTTCATAGAGTAGTTATACAGAACTAACTAGTGTGTAAAAGAACAAGGTATTTGACAGTTAAGACAATGAAGAAGGCATCTGGAAAGACAGACAGACAGACGGTCATACAGGCTAGACTGGTCTAACCGTATGAGAGATCCAGGACATAATCACGTTACTAACATCACATCACACTCCTTTTAGCATATAACATTACATTGCTTTTAGCACAAAGTGCTCTGACTAAATGACACAAAAATTCTGTTTCAATCCATTAGATTCATCCACCCTTTACTGACGATATACAAAATCAACCCACACAACCATAACGCACTTACACAACACAACACTCAACAGAATGCACAAACACGCAAAACATGCAACCGGATACACAAACAAGATAAGCGCACAATAACAAGGAAACAGTTAAACAGACCAAACACTGCCCTGAAAAAAGTGTAAACCCATATAGCACATAGCTTTGTTTAAGTCAAACGTTTGTATTCTAATGCAATACACTCCAATTAAACCGCAGTCAATTAATAAGTAATGAATTCCTTGGCTATCTTTGTTTGTGTAGGTCTTAGTGTTTTGTTATCTGTGGATGTATTGGTTCAGAGCCAGCCACCATACAAAGGCTGGACCCCAGAGCAAACATCACTAGAAGCTATCTGAGCCCTCAGCTCAGGCCTATTCACTTGTGCGTTAGCAAACACTCTTGTACACAAAACGTCATGCATGCCATGTTAACACAAACAAACAACAAATACACAAACACACAAAGACATAGTAATTCTAAGATATTTAAGTGCTGGATAGAACAATTCCGTCAATTGCTACTGGGATAAGAGGGGAACAGCCTTTCATTCTCCAGGACCATCACCTAACATCACCTAACATTACATAACACTCTGCCCTTCCAAAAGTTCTAACAGTATCTCACTTACCTTCAGACAGGAGAGACAACATGAATGTATGCATTGTGTAATGTATTTCAAATATGTGACTATTACCATTGAGGCAAACTCCATACTGGAAATACAATGACCGTGGTAAGAAATTGCAAGAAAGTATTTTATGAGCTATTTCTTACATTGAATATATGAGAGAAATATAACTGATGATTGAATTTACATGAAAAATTATCCATTGCATGATTATTGTACAGTATTTAATGCATTGAGAAACCACCCCTTGCCAAGACAGATTTGTTTCCAATAATGTTTGACAAGGTAGTAGACCACATTGCAAAGGATCTGTAACCTGTTATTCATGATTAATATTTGCAGACTGCGTAGAGTCATGGGTCCGTGTGGTCCGATTGGGCGTTCTCCTGTTCATCTTATCCCAGAGGTTCTCAGTGGGGTTAAGGTCAGGGAACTGGGATGACCTTTGCAGAAGCTTGATTCTTTGGTCAGTGATCAATATTGGGGTGGATCTGGAGGAATTTGGAGGAACTCTTTTGATCATTGTCCTGTTGGAAGATTTAACGATGACCCAGTTTTGGCACTCTGGCGGGGGTAGACAGACATTTTGCTGTAAAATATTTTAGCACACTCCAGGCGCTGATGTTTATGTTTTGACAAGAGTAAAGGCTTTTTTCTGGCAATACATCAAAATAGCTTGTTAGCGTGGAAGGGGCCGCTAATTGTTGTTTTGGAGAATTGGTAACCCCGAGAATTAACCAACTTCTGTAATTATCAAATTGTGATCCTTGGAGACTCTTTTGCCTCTCCAAACATACTCCTCACGGTGTTAGGGCATAAAACACTTGGAACCTCTTCCAGGCAGTTTTAACACAACTTTTATTTCCTTAATAGTGGAGATTTTTCAGGCATGTAGCTATTTTATAAGTACAGCATTTGAAAAGTACTCAACCTCACTTCGTTCACGTTTGGTTATGTTCTATTCTTAAATAAATAAAATAAATAGATGTCTTTCCTCATCATTCAACAATCCAGTTTCCAAAAATGTTGGGACGTTGTGTAAATTGTAAAGAAAACAACGGCTTGTGCACCGCCATTGCGGGGGTGCTGTGTGTGTGTGCAGATGTGTGTGTATTCGTGTACCAGTAAATACTGGGTGAGTGTTTCTGATAGAATACTGTCTCAACGCTGGAGCCTTTGTTCTGAGGAGACGTTTTATTATAAAGTAAGGAATATAAAACGGCACAAAACGGTTGCATTGACAGAATGAGAACTCACAAACAGGAGGATTCATATATTTGTAACACACGTACCATACTGACCTCCCTATAACACACACACACGCACAGACACACACTTGCTTAAAGAAACACAGTAGCACAGGTGTACCCATGTGCACCCAGACAAAAACCCACACTCACAAATCTGTCACACACACAAACCAGCCTGTGTTTGTCAGATTGGGGTACTCTTCATGGTGTGTTTGAATAGTGGACATGGATTAAAGTTGTGTTTGAACAGAGAAAGACTGGAACCCATCAGCGTGGAGTACAGACACACAACCGCCCGTCTCCATTGTCCATCTCACACAGACGCACACACATTATGTTTATCTTGAGATCCTAGCGGGACCTGAGGTCTAACAGTCTTCCTAAGCCGAACATGCCTCCAATGTTTCAGTGCACCTCTCTCCTCTCCATCGTCTAACATAATGCCATTCCCATGTTGGTCTCTCATTCTCTTTCTCCTACTCCCTCTTTCTCCCCTGCTCAAGTACTCTCTCTCCTCGTCCCTCCTCTCTCTCTCTCTCTCTCTTTATCAATATCCCCCTCTCTCTATGGCTGTCACCCTCTCGCCCCACTCTCTTAATCTTCCACACACACACACAATGCACCGGGGAGAGATAAAGGGGGTGACGGGACAAATAAGGAGAGGGATGAGAGGGAGATGAAGAAAGGGGGGAGAGATAAAGAGAGGGTAGGTAGAGATAGAGGATCTGACGTGAACACAAGAGCAGGACGGAGAATGATGAAGAGAGGGAGAGATGAAGGAAGGGACGGAGAGAGGAAAACAAGAGCCACAGAGGAACAAAGGGATGTAAAGAGAGATGGGGGGGAAGAGAGGAGGGCGGATGAACTTGGAGAAAGGAGAGGTGTGGAGAGAGAAACGGAGGTGTGGAGATAACCTTTTGGCTGAGAAGCAGCTGTTGTCACCAGAGAACAGCTGCCAGACTTGGTGCGTGTGCTGGGTGCCTGTGTTTACGGGAGATGTTTTCAGTAACCGTCTATTGGACTACTGGGATATGAAGGGTTTGATGCTGAGCCATCTAGTAAGAGAGTTTGGCCCAGTTGGCCAGAAACACAGGTCCACACAGTGAAGCGCCAGTGATCACTTAGCAGTGGTGGTGGTGGAGGAAGTGGTGCTCAGAAGCATTCAGATGAAAACCATATTGGCCATGACTATGTTTTTTTGGACTGATGGTTTTCATGAGAGAAGAACAGAAAGCCGTAGCGTTCTCCTACAAACACCGAAACCCCTCAGCATTGAGTGCCTGTCTGAGCACATACAGCACTGAACACACACACATGCTCTGAACACACAGACAATAATCTGAAGAGAACTTATATGGGTTCAGTCGGCTGCTGCGGTTTTCTCTGTCTGTCCACAGAGGCTCCAGATTCCGGTATTCAGCCTGTCTCTGCGACTGTCTCTGTGACTGTCTCTGTGACTGTCTCTGTGACTGTCTCTGTGACTGTCTCTGTGACTGTGCCCTGTGCATAACGAGTCCGCCCTTCTTGCTTAATATCGAGTCCGCCCTGTTCAAGCACCTTGCTAACCTAACTTCCCTCATCAATCACCGCAATATCTGCCCAGTCCTTTTCAAGAACCTCAATAACCTCAATTACCTCACTTACCACCATGCCTTCTTCAAGAACCTCACAATCCCTCAAGCCTTTCACACTAACCCATGTTCCTTTATCAAGAAACTCAATAACCACATGTCCTCTTTAAGAACCTCACTATCTCACTATCCCCCATCCCCTTTTCAAGAACCTCACTAAACCATAGTTAGTGAGGTTCTCCTTAATGCTCTTTTTAACACATATTCCTTCGTCAAGAACCTCACTAACCCCCCTGCCCTCTTCAAGACTCTCAACAAGCTGCCCTCTTCAAGACCCTCACCAACCTCCCCTGCCCTCTTCAAGACCCTCACCAACCTCCCCTGCCCTCTTCAAGACCCTCACCAACCTCCCTTGCCCTCTTCAAGACCCTCACCAACCTCCCCTGCCCTCTTCAAGACCCTCACTAACTCTCCTTGGCTTCCGTAAAGCAGAACCCCTCAACCCCTCCTCTTCCTATATCCCATCTGTCTTGTGACTTTCCTCCTTTGTCTAGCCCTCCTCTGCTCCCTCCCCTACACTCCCTCCTCCTCTGCTCCCTCCTCGGCTCCCTCCCCTCCCCTACTCCCTCCTCTACTCCCTCTCCTCCCTCAATCTCCTGTTTCTCATTCCGTCTCTCCTCAGGTAGTCCTTGCAATGTAATTAGTCAGGACAGACAATAGGAGTGACTGGCAGCATGGCCCTTCTTTCTCTCTCCCTCCCTATCCTTTTACCTCCATCACTTTACCCATCCCTCCTCTTTTCTCCCACTCCACCTCCCTCTCCTCTTTTCTCCCACTCCACCTCCCTTCCACCAACCCTTTCTTTCTCTAAAAGGGACAAAGTCCTTCACTTATTCAATTAGATGGAATGTCAGCGGAGCTGAAGCACCTAGTTATTATTCTATAGCTGAGGCCTTTGTAATGTAGTACTAAAGTCAGTGTGTGTGTCTGTCTGTCTGTATGTCTGAGTGTGTGTTTGTATGTGTGTGTTTGTGTGTGTGTGTGCCTAATTAGGGACTGAATTCAGAGCCTGGGCAGTGGAGGACGTCTTGGTCATTGGTTTTAAGTCTTTAATGGAAATAATGATTAGGTCACTCAGAGACTAGAGAATGTATAAACTAATGACTGATAACAATTTCTCTTTTTCTTTATCTTACGTTCTTCTCTGTTCATTGTTCTCCTTTGTTTTACTTGAAATGATCTGTTCATCTTTTTCCTTTAAAAGTGGAACTCCAGTGTGATTTTATCCTAATTTAACAGCTGATCTCAACTGGTCCGTGGAAGTCATGACATATCTCAAGTGAGAAGGAGGGCGTTTCTCTTTGGTTCTCTATTGATCCTCAGACAAGCGAGGAGGCTAGTGAGGCAGTAAAAGCAGTAGCTTGTGTCACATTCATACCATCCCTGACAGTATGTAGATGGTTTACCTCTAAAGCTTTTTAAAAGCATTTTCCCAACACAACACAAACAAAACAATTCACCCTAATGGCTTGCTGGTCATTGATAAAGAAAAAGTTATACTGTAGTTCTTCCCTTATGCTTTCTTATGGCTGCACTAACATTATAATGATGAGAGCGAGTGATAGCTAGTGACCAACTTGAAAATGAAGCTAGCCAAGACCACGAAAACTGTCTGTATTGTACAAAAACATAAAGGAACGGTTGTCCAGTTCTGATCCTAATCACTGCGAGTACTCATTAGGTTTAGGGTTAATAGCAAGTTTGCTAACAATGACATAACTAATTAGATACTTCTTTCGGCTAAAAAACAATGTATTACATAAACCGCACATTCAAATGAACTTTCCCACACAGCTCAGTTTTTCAATTATGGTCAATAAGCTTACACAAGGTGTAACAAATATATTTTGGGATATATTTTGAAATATTTGTTTGTCATTTTGTTGATTTGATTAGTGCAGTAGCGTGATGGCAGGATGGTGAGGGCTGTTGTTTAATTACCCACAGATTGACTAACATTCGTTTGTGGGACAGTAGATCTCAGAGCTTCTTTCCCTCTCCTCAGAGGTCAAAGGTTCTTCGCAGCCCGGTCAGACAAAACTTACATACCAATTTCTTTGTAATTATGTTTTAATACTGGGTGTTTGCCCACTGTGTGCTTAGTGATTGAACCGACTCCCTAGAAGTTAAGTACATATATTATAAAGTGCCTCAGGGATAAATTGCTTTGAATCTCTCAAAACTAATTCAACAAAATGCAACAACATCTGTTAAACTAATGCACTTGACAACTTGACAATCTGTGATGTATTTGGTGAATCAACTGTACTGATTGTAGGTTCTGCTGTGAGGGGGTATGAAATCCCTGTCAGGATACGTTCAGGTCCATAAGGGTGGTGGGCACAGGACAACACCACTTCAATCTTTTAAGTCACACAGCCAAGAGACAAAGACACACACACAACACACAAATACATACAAACAACAACAAACAACAGTGTCACATTGTGTGCTGGACACAGCTGCTCCTATCCAATAGAGAGAGAAAGAGAGAGAGAGAGGCAGAGAGAGAGAGAGCGAGAGGGCAATGTAGTGGTGCCCACAAATCCCAGTGTCTTTCCATGCCTTCTCCTCTCTCTGCCCACACCCTTTATACCTCAACGTTTCTTCCGCCCTACTTTCTGTTGTCTCCCCTTGCCCATCCATGTTCTGGGATGTACTAACCACCCTCCTTGCTCCAACCCCGGTTGTCTGCAGACCACTCCAGCCCTCACCCAGCCCCTGACCCAGCTATGATATGCATCTGTCATCCATGGGGCTGCTGGCTGGCTGACCTATATTCTCCAGTCCGGTCAGAATCAGTCACAACCTAGAGACAGTACAAACACAGAGTCCCGCGGTCAGAAATGTTCAGTCCTTTCTTAGCAATACCTTACGAGGCTTGGTTCCATCTGCTCCCAGTAACACCAGACACTAGGATGTATGTTCAGTTCAATATCATCCACTTGGGCCAACTGTGAGTGCTCTTCTGTCTGTAGGTTTGCAACTTGCTACATTGTAATAGACAAGGTTGACAGATGTTCATTCAACCACAAGGTTCTGATTCAGAGGATGACGCTAGGAAGTAAAGGAATGAAAATACAATTTCGTTTTTTTTCCACCCCGATCAACAACAAAACATATCAAACAAATATCATGTTTACGAGGGGCAAAATACTAATAGTTTAATTCACTATTAGCTGGACCATGAGCAATGTGGTGGTCTCTAAATGACAACATAATATCATCTCCCAATTTTCGGACTAAATTGATGTTACGAAACCATTTTCTGATTTCACAGACAGACGAATTCCTAGTGAACATAACTCAAATTTCCCATTGTTAGAACAACGGCTTGCAGAACTGTCGATTTGTTTCTAGGGATTACTCCTTTCAGCTAAAGAGCTAATGTTAGCCAGGGTAATTAAATGTATTGAAGGGAGCCTAGTTCCAGCTGAATCATTTGTGATTGGATGACAACAACAACAAACTCCAAGCTCCAAATGCAAGAACAGCAGCGACATAATTTGAATATTTTGTCCTGACATGGGAAGGGTGATGTATCAGAGCTGTGATTTGTAATGGAATTCTTCTAACATTTCTTACAGGGATTTTCGAATTTAGACCCACCCTGCTTCCCCCTTCTCTGCTCTGACCTGCCCTCTTATGTCCAAACAAGCCCTTCCCCTTCCAGCCCCGCCCTGCTCGGCCCAGTCACTTTCTCTCAGGGGTTGAATACCTCATGACCTGGGGAGGCTGCAACCAAGTTCCAACCAAGCACCTTCTCTCCAGAATGTGGATTCAGACTCCAGAGAGTGTACAGTTATGTCTCCGGGCCGTGGATGGTTCAGTCTCTGGGGAGTGGATGGTTCAGTCTCCAGGCAGTGGATGGTTCAGTCTCTTTGCAGTGGATGGTTCAGTCTCAGGGTAATGGATGGTTCAGTCTCAGGGTAGTGGATAGTTTAGTCTCTGACAGTCGTTGGTTCAGTCACCGAACAGTGCGTGGTTCTGTTTCCGGCGAGTGTATGGTCCTGTCTCCAGGCAGTGTGTGGTTCTGTCACTGGTGAGTGTATTGTCATATTTCTGGACTGTCGAGGATTCGGTCCCCGGACAGCGGATGGTCCTGT
This sequence comes from Novumbra hubbsi, assembly GCA_016801125.1. Taxonomy (NCBI): domain Eukaryota; kingdom Metazoa; phylum Chordata; class Actinopteri; order Esociformes; family Umbridae; genus Novumbra; species Novumbra hubbsi. The sequence goes on along the minus strand of JACXGK010001308.1, from coordinate 48,738 downwards.
CCCCGGACAGCGGATGGTCATGTCCCCGGACAGTGAATGGTCCTGTCACCAGGCAGCAGATGTTCCTGTCTGTGGCGAGTATATGGTCCTGTCTTCCGACAGCAGATGTTCCTGCCTCCACACAGCGGATGTTCCTGTCTCCGGTCAGCGGGAGGTCCTGTTTCCAGGCAGCGGGAGGTCCAATCTTCAGACAGGAGATGGTCCTGTCTCCGGACAGCGGATGGTTGAATGATGGTTGGTGATGAAACCTATGCATGCACCTCACTGTAGGTCTAACATCACAGGTTCTCCCCTGGCTTACTCTTTAATAATGGAATATGGGTCAAGCAACCAAGACGGTGGGGACTAGGTTACCACAATAAACTTTAGACACCAAAATCCACACAAATACACACACACACACACACCCTAATGTAGATCAGCTAATTATGTTCTGGTTCATACCAATTCTATATATAATCCTGCCAACACATCAAACAAATACCTAAATTAGGTTTTACTTTATCTTTGAAAATAACAACTTATTAAAATTCACACATAATAGCAGCGATTGCTTAATATGAATGCTTAATGGGTATGCAAAGGGGGTCACTAGGGTAATAGTAACACCACCAGTCGACAATAATGTAAATCACTTGCAGTCTTCTTTCTCCTTGACTTCTCAGTAATAGCATTGAGACTGTTTAGGTAGTGGACAACAAAGCAGCAGTATCGTCATGTTAATGTTGTCTTTCATTCAGGTTCATGTTGAGGTAAAGGGCCTATGTAAGAAAGGGAACTGACTGGCAAAGACGCCGTGATAGTAATCATACAGTACATTCGTCTTTCTATCCTTGAGGGGACCTAGAACCAAACCATGAAACACATGTTTAATATTATCTAGAGCCGTAAACCTAACCTGTACCCTAACCTTAAGTAAACATTTATACCTAAACTTCACCTAGCAATAACTCCAAACCCCAAGCATTCATTTCTAAACATAACCAGTTATGGCCGTGAAGCACCAAAAGACAGCACATCTAAAGAAAAAACAACTGACAATGAACAACCACCTTTTTGTAACAGTTTAGTTCAACAATGCAGGGAGACAGGCCCGGCTCTAGCATCAAATGATTGTGGGAGCCTTCATTTAACAACGGGGGAGCGTGTCTAAATCCTGTAACGTTTGCTGTGTTTAAGGGGGAACAAAACATAGGGGGACCAGTAACACAGTACAACGTTGTATATGAGAACAGTTGTTTTGTTTTAAGTTGCACAGAACGTATTCTAAGGCATCCCTCTTTTCCCTACAGTCCTGGTTCAGACATTATAGCTAGCGTAGGGTCGCTTAGCATAGCAATCCTCCTAAAGTGCTTCAACCTAATAAAGCTTAGCATAGCTACTTCCTTGTTTCTCCGACCTAACATAGAGTATCTGGCATAGCGTAACACAACATCTTCCCTGTGGTGCTCTGACCCGACCTAGAATATCTAGGAGACCTCTGCTAGTGCTCAGACTAAATCTCATTCCACCCCAAACTTATTACGAAAGGTTTTCCGAGAAGAGCTGTTGCTGCTAGGTAACACGTTATGATTTGTGGGAGGCCGATGGGAAACACTTTGCCACTGATGTGGCAGATCATTCTATGGTCACACCCAAACAAGGATAAATGAGAAAAACATTTCCAGGCTTTTTTACCCTATGTCCAATAGCCTGGGGACAAGGTTAGCTCAGACCTAATATAGCCAGTACAGCTAGCATATGATAGTGACGCTCCCCCCATTGATGCCTCCCATGGCGCTCCAAAAAAGCCTGAGTCACAGTGGTTCCCACACCCCCAGACCGTGACCTCTCCCTTAGCTGGACACAGGTGTCAAAAAGCCTGGCCTAGACTTCCCGATGGACGCATACAGTGACAGGCCACTCTCTAGGTCAGTAGGCCACTCGCACACACCGTCCTGTCAGGATTTATTAGTGACCTGGCTCTTCTGAAGATTTAATTAGAAAGTCCCAGGCGTCCTGGGACAGAGGGGGAGCAAAACCTCCTGGGAGATGGGCCGGGAATGTGTTTAGGTCGGGGGGGTGGGGGGAGGGGGGGGGGGGTCTGGCACATGTTCTTGGGAGTGAGTGAAAGTGAGCGAGTGACTGAGGCGAGTGACCGAGTGATGTCATTGGCAGCAGGGTGGCGAGACGAGTGATCTGATGTGACGGTAGCGAGGGCGGCGAGGATACCTGGGACCGGCTAGGGACTCAACCAGATGGTGCAAGGCAGGGACACACACCCAGGCACACGCCCACCCAGGCACACACACACCCAGGCACACACACACCCAGGCACACAGAGCAGCGAGTGCCTTCTTAGCCGTGGTAAATTACAGTAGGGGTAATTGCATTAGGAGGGTAAGGTAATTAGCTGAGAGGAGCAGACGGCTCCTGCCGATGTGTGTGCGTTTGTTTGTTTGTTTGTTTGCGTGGGTGTGTTGGATACAGATGTGTGTGTTTCTGTGTGTGCGCGCGGACGTGTGTGTGTGTGTGTTGTTTGTTAGCCGAGCTGGTCTCTGCTGTTTACTGAACTGTAATGATCTTTAGTCTCTGTCATGTTCTCCTGCACTGACTTCACACACGATTAACCCCCCACACCAAACACACACACACACACCCACAGGACTAAACTGGGAGAAGAAATGTTCTAGCATGGACATCGCCACGGACGCATAGACATTCCTAATTCATTGGCGGTCCTCTCTTGATTACTCACTTGGCCATTGGCTGATCCCTCGTTATAGCCGGGTTTGGCATGTGATTGCAACTCCGAATGGGTCATCGGGTGTTGAGCAGCCGATTGACTACACTGAAAATGACTACATCAACATGGAGATGGCCAGAGTTGGACAGGCACACACACAGAAATTGACATCGTTTTTCGAGGCGGTTTTATCAGTAGCCATTCCAGCCTTCAGTAAGCGTCCAGCTAAGCCGCATGCAGCCTCCCCATTGGCCCAGCTGAACAGAAAGGTATTGATTGGGAAATGGAAGATGACTGCCTAAGCTAATCACATTGGCTGAGACTGGGGAGAGTCAATACCATGACTAACATCTCCATCCCCCTACCCGGAAACCAAGGATACAGCATATGCAACTGAGACACACAAATCCTTGCATGCACATACAATAGCAGGAACGCATCACTTGGTGATTGGACGACAAAAACACAAGACGGCTCTGCAGAACTGACTATACCAATAACTGCCCGATGTCATTTATCTGGTAATGAATCCTGTCTGGAGACACAAAGTCAATGTTATTTAGATGGAGTCTGATAAGAGCCGGGACATAATCACATTAGATCTTCTGGTTAACTCAACTACCTCCCTCTGTCTACGGATGATTGTATGGAGATTAAAGCTTGAGATAATATAGCAGATGCCTACATTGTATCAAACCAATCAGCAGGCCGTTGACAAAGAGAGACGAACACACACACACACATCTCCAGTCTCTGTTTTGGCTAATACTGTTGTATCATAGCAAAATTCCAAAGGCAATTGAGTGAAGGCGTTTTTGTGAGGGGTATCTTATAGCTGGGAATATCTGCTGGCATTGACCTACTATCATATATAGTTTGGATGCTATTTGGAGAGATGGCTTTGGATTTGTCCTGGTTGAACACAGGCAGCCAATTCCACCGGGAAGTGATGAATATACACAGATACACACATCGAACCACCAGTGAAAAGTAGTGCAGTAAGCAGCAAGTATGGGTACATGTGGGGTACAGATCACATGACGAAAACGAAACCACTCCGTGGCTCCCAGAGGCTTATGATAGTGGAGCTCCACAGAAGGTAAACTGTGAACTGATAGGTCAAAGGGGAGAGGGTGGGGAAATCCAGCATTGTCTCTCCAGGAAAATCTTAATTGATTTGTTCATTACTGCTCCCTGCCTGGTTTAATGTTGTGTGTGTGTGTGTGTTGATTGCCCTCTCTGAAATTACACGTCAGCAAGGTTTGCTGCTGAGTAGTAAATAACTGATAAACACTGTCAGACGACTGGTGTGTGTGTGTGTCTGTGTGCATGTGTGTATCTGTGTTTGTGCGTGCATGTTTTTGCCCATGCTTTTGTGTGGTGTGTGTGTGTGTGTCTGTAATAACTGTGTTCATGTGCAAGGTTAATAGGAACTTAATTAAAAAATGAAGATTCTCTCATTGGCTGCCAGGCCAGCATTCAGTCTTCCTGCATCTGTCTGTCACATAGACACACACAACACATGCACACCCACACACACAACACATGCACACACATGCACAGCCAGGACATAGTGATTTAACAGGAGTAACAGTGTGTGAAGCTGTCAGTAGAAGAACCAGTGGTTTGTATTGAGATCATTAGTTGTGGCTGGGCTGTGGTTAAGGGGGTCAGTGCTCTCCTGGCCTCGGGTAATCTGTTCCTCTATGCCTCCGTGTCTCCTCAGATGTGTCTCACTGTGCACCTGACCCACTAAAGGAGTGAAGGGAGGACGCTGGAGTCCTGGAACACACAGATAGTTGAGCTGCAGGGGCATGATAGAACCCCTCCCTGCCAAACTCCAGCTTTATTCTGCTCTCACCTCCACTCTCCTCTCCACCTCCCCTCTACACCATCTCTCAGAACCTTTCATGCCATCTCCTTGCTCAGCCTTTCCCTCAACATCCTCTCCTCACCAGCATTTCTTTCCCGCTATCCTCCACAGTAGAAAGCATGACTGCAACTCCCTACTTGTCTTTATTCCTAGTAGCAGAAAGACAGGATAGTAAAAAAAGAGAGCGGTAAAGAGACAGGAAGAGAGTTAGGAAGAGACAAAAAGAGAGACGGGAAAAGAGTTAAGATGTAAAGGAAGAGGTAGAGAGACAGGAAGAGAGTTTGGATGTAAAGAGAGAGGTAGAGAGACCGGAAGATAGTTAGGAAGAGACAAGAAGAGAGACAGGAAAAGAGTTAGGATGTAAAGAGAGAGGTAGAGAGACCGGAAGAGAGTTAGGATGTAAAGGAAGAGGTAGAGAGACAGGAAGAGAGTTAGGATGTAAAGAGAGAGGTAGAGAGACCGGAAGAGAGTTAGGAAGAGACAAGAAGAGAGACGGGAAAAGAGTTAGGATGTAAAGAGAGGTAGAGAGACCGGAAGAGAGTTAGGATGTAAAGGAAGAGGTAGAGAGACAGGAAGAGAGTTAGGATGTAAAGAGAGAGGTAGAGAGACCGGAAAAGAGTTAGGATGTAAAGAGACAGGTAGAGAGACCAGAAGAGAGTTAGGATGTAAAGAGAGAGGTAGAGAGACATGAAGAGAGTGATGTGAAATGAGAGCAAGAGGAAGTAGAGGTAGTGAAGCAGAGAGTGGAAAAGGGTTAGAAATACGCAGACGTAGAGAGAGGAAGAGATTAATGAACTAGATAGATGGAGATGTGGAGAGGAAGAGGGGAATAAACTAGATAGATGGAGAAGAAGAGAGGAATAAACTAGATAGATGGAGATGTGGAGAGAAAGAGAAGAATAAACTAGATAGATGGAGATGTGGAAAGGAAGAGAGGAATAAATTAGATAGATGGAGATGTGAATAGGAAGAGAGAAGGAGGTTAGAAGGAGTAAATGTAGAGAGAGGATAGGTTCCACGGTTTGGAAGGGGCTAGGAGACCACCACAATGCAATATTGTCTCTCAAAGTTTCTGCACCTCATCCAAACATGCATACACACACAACTGAACGCAAACACATCCAGTGAGACACACACACAGACGCCCCATATTGTCTTCATGTCTGATGTTATTCTCCCCTGTGCAAGCAGAGAGCAGTGCTTTATGAGTTTGTGTAAATCAACGCTCTAGGCTAGGGAGGAATAGACATGACCTCTGAAACCCAACTCAGAAATGCAAAACATGCGGAACAGAGAAACAACTGCTCACTTGTTATTTCCTATTGCGTCGCCATTAAAAGTCCATGTAATGGCTAAAAACAAATGACAATGTCTACAAACACCGAAAACGGCAAACCTTTAAATCATTAATGTGAACCGGTGTAGTGATGTGGCTCTCACCATCGTCTGAATGCCAGAGAGGAGACAGACATTGGAGTACTATTTAAATGACCTTCCTAAACATTTCATCTAGCGAACACTGACTAGCCCCCTGGGGCCCACAGCCATCTAACACACCAATAAAACATCTAAATGTCTTTTAAATGGCAAACAAATGTGTTGAAGGATGATAATTGCTTCTTTTAATGTTCAAAGAAACCATTACGATGATCTCAGGACAGAGTTGAAGGCTGTTCTAGACTGCTGCAGAATGTTATGTTTGAAAAGAAACAAATAGCTAGGAATCTTGGTTATCCAGAAGTCGAACTGTCTTGTAAGTGTTTGTCATTAGAATCTAGCCAATACCCAGTATAGGAACCAGGACGGTCAGGATTGTGTGTACAAGGCTGTTTAAGCAAACCCCTGGACATTAGCTGGAGATATGGCTGGGTGTACTGTATATTTCACCGTGAAGTGAGTGTGTGTGATCTAGGCGTACTTTTACGGAAAAAGTAAGGCTTTTATGGTTTAAGTTAAGTTACGTTTAAGCATGACTAGGAAAAGGGGTTTTAAGGGGTTAAGTTTAAGAAAAGCATAACAATTTGTAGATGTGATAAATCTGTACGATGCATTTGTGTGTCCCCAAGGGATAGTATGACCTTTTGCCAGTCCACAAAGCTACAGTTGGATTTATGGTTAACGTTAGGGTTAGGGTTAACGTTAGAGTTAACGTTAGGGTTAGGGGTAACGTTAGGGTTAGGGTTAATGTTAGGTTTCTGGTTGACGTTAGGGTTAGGGTTAACGTTAGGGTTAGGGTTAGGGGTAACGTTAGGGTTAACGTTAGGGTTAGGGGTAACGTTAGGGTTAACGTTAGGGTTAGGGTTGACGTTAACGCCACAGGATTCTCAATGGTAATGTCTTTTGCATGTTTTTGGCACCTGTTCAGAGCAGGGCCCAGTGTGATGTAGGGGAGGGGTGTGGATAATGAACACCACAGTCGTACACCACCCTACACACACGCTACACACACATCCCATGAAGTGTCCTAACACATTCTGTCCTTTCCTCCCCATTTTTATGCGTGTGTGTGTTTTTTGTGTGCTTGTGCTTGTGTGTGTGTCGGAAGTGCTGGCTTGCCAAACACACCACTTATTAGCGCCTGTAAACTGAGTGCTTTTGTCCCTCCTCCCTTCTCCCTTAGTTGACCAAGGAGAGTGAGAGCAGCAGAACCTTTGTTTAGCAATGGGAAACCACATTCTTTTCCTCCTGCTCTCTCTCTCTCTCTATGTCTCTCTTTTATCATCTATTCCTCTCTGTCCCACTCTCTCACTATCGATCTTTCTCTCTACGTCCATCTTTCCTTTTCATTCTCTTCTCTCTCCTCCTCTCGCTGTCTCTCCTAGCCTCTCTCCCTCCTCTCTCAAGGCCCATGCTGGATGAGCATCAACCGTGTGGAGAACGAGAGACAGAGAAACGGAGTGAGGAACGAGAGAGAGAAGAGCAGACGACTGAAAGAGAAGATGTTGTAAGCCTCCAGATCCAGTGACCTCGCCCACGTCTTCTCCAGCTGTGAGGCTGTTTGATGCTACTGTATTGTGCCTGATAAATGCCCTGCCGTCCCCACAGCACAATCAAACACTTCTAAAGAGCCTCTACGCATATAACTCACTAACAATCCACTTACTAATACATTCGGGTCACAATGGCCGTCCAGCGAGCCATGCTGGGCAACAGAGCCGGAGAAGCTTTAGTCCCTTTTCTAAATGGAACAGTTCAGCAACCAGGTAACAGAGGTGATCGTATTTCCGTTCTCATTCTGCTCTCTCCGTCTGGATTAGTGACGGCAGGGGCTCAGCTTTCATCCTAATGGGGCTATATACTTTATAAAGTAATATACTTTACAACACACCTGGGTTCCTTACCTTTTCAATTACACACACACACACAAACTCACACACGCTTGTATGACCTTTTGAGGCATGAGGTGAGCTACTGAGCTACTGAATGTGGCTGTCAGGCCACTCAGACCTGATGTTGTTATTAGGAGTTAACTGTGACTGGTAGTCTAACTCTATTTCCTGCTTCTCTCTGAGTTCATAAGCATAAGACTGGGAGTCTGGAATGAGAAATTAGAGGGAGGAAAATGTATTTAAGCCCATTTATATAGACCGTAAAAAACAGTTATACATGATGCAGCGTTAAGGAGCTGATTACTGTCCTTGGCGTCCTACCGTTGTCTCCTTAACCCGCCCTCTCTCTCCCCCACTCTCTCCCCCTCTCTGGCACTCACCCTCTTTCCCTTTCTCCCTGTCTGGCACTCACACTTTGCTCTCTCCCTCTCGCTCACCCTGTTTTCCTTTCTCCCTGTCTGGCTCTCACCCTCTCCCTCCCTCTCTCCCCCTCTCTGCGGTGGGCATAGATGACGGGGTGCCGCCCGGCTCTGTGGACACCTGTCCTACTTGTCACTAGCCAGCTGTATTTCCTTCTAACGTGGTTCCTGCTGAGACATTCGCTCCCGTTGTGTAGCCGACATGTGCTGCTTCCGCGAGGCACGTTCAAGGCGTGGCTGAGGACTGTGTGACCCTGTCATCACACGGGTCTGCGCAAGGCAGGTCTCAAGGCTCTGTATAACAGGCATCCCAGTTCTCAATCTGCATGTATGGCATCAGATCTACATCCTCTTCTGAGGGGCCTATCTCCAATAGTCCCGGTTCGCCCCTGACCCAACCAAAAATAGTATTTTTTCTGGTGGAGAATGACAAAATGTCCGCTCAAGATCCAACTGTCCTTGGTCCATGATGGTGTAGATTTTCGTACTCCCGTGTATAATTAAACCTGAGCGCACACATACACACACACACACACACACACCCAGCATCCAGCCGTACAGACAATAAACAGTGAGGAGCTCTTATAGGACCCAGTGAAAGGAGTGAATAAAAGGTTCTGGTTAATCCCCCACTGAGACCCTAACTCTGGCTCAGTGATTTCACAACACTACGCCGGCCCGCTGTTTACCCAGGAGCTAATGCCCATATAGACCGCCCAGAGGTGACCTGCCTCACCATGCCAAAGTTTTAGATTTTCCCAGGATGCCGCTTGGAGGGTGACTAACTAGGAAGGAATCTGTTCCTTTTCAGCGGTCAATGAAAGGAAAGCTGTGAAATTGTCACTGAAATTTAGCAGTGAGCAAACAGAGAAGTATCAAGGGAGACCCCTCTGGACTGAAGAACAACAGACAACTGAAACGCAGAGAGTGAGACCCTACTGGTTTAAAGAACAGGAGACAACAGTTAAGGAGAGAGAAAGGGAGAGAAAGAGAGAGAGGGATATCCCAACAGACTAAAGAACAGCAGACAGCAGTCAGAGAGAGGGGGACACCCCAATAGACTGAAGTGACTCAGATAACTTGTCTCTGCTCTCCACTTGTTGTCCATCATCAATGGGTTTCCCTTTTCCCTTTGTTCTCTTTCGATCCCCTTTATACAGGCTCACTGAAATTCACAGCCCTGTCTTGGTATGGTATTATAATTTCCTTGTCTGTGTGTGTTTGTGCATTTGTGTGTGTGTGCATGTGTTTGTGTTGAGAAGGAAAGAGAGAGAAAGAACTATTTCGAGAGAGAAGTAACTATTTTGGAAAATAGACTAGAATGATCCAACTTCATCTTGAGGAGATTCAAATTCAAATTCAATTCAGCCCTATTAGCATGACAATTATTACAACCATATTGCCAAACGAGTCTCTCGCTGATGTTTTCCTAGAGTCCAAGTAGAACCATGGGCGTCTCCTGCAATTTGAGCAGACTAACTACACACATAAATATCCCTACACACTGTGTCGTGTGTTGCTATGAAACATCACTACAGTGCAACACATGCTGTGATTGGGGCAGGGTCACTCTGTCTCGGTTTGTGTCATCAAGTTACCAACGGTCATTTCAAAAAGCCTTTAAAACATATAATACAGATGTCTCACCAACACAAGACTCATCAACTCCTAAAGGATGTTCATACTAACATGTTGGT
>JACXGK010001308.1:0-30327 GCA_016801125.1 Novumbra hubbsi | reverse complement strand
GCTTGTATTACAATTTCTATTGTACCCAAAATAAAATAATGTCTTTTATTTTAAAATCTTGCACTTTTTGTATCTTTAAAACTTGCACCGACGGTCCTCCATATCCATTTACCCTTTGATCAATGGGCGTGCGGATATCAGTTACATCTTAGTGTCTCTGAGACTCTTCTAAAGCAGTTGTTTATGGGTGTGTAGGTCAAATGTTTTAGAGAAGGTCAGACAACTATGTGAATTCTGTCTCTTCTTGATCTCAGATAAAACACTGCAATAATTAGTTTTGTGGTTATTGCAGTGCAATGCACATTTTACAGAGAGAAGGAATCAACATGGTCCATTCTGTTGCATGTTTACTGAATTGCTTATTGATCATATTTAACCAAGACATAAAACGTTTTAAATACTTGGTTTGTATAACTATTCTTTTTTTGCAACTACTCATAGAAAGGCCTTCAAGAAAATAGGTTTGATCATTATTTGAAATGCTTTCAAGCCACTGGTCATCAGTGAACTACTCTTTGTAACTTCCAGATGTTTCAATGCTGTCCGTTTTCTCCGCCTGACAGTTCATTTCACACTAGGCTTGTGTGCGGCTTGCATGTGATAAATAAGCCTATTTTAAGTGAGGACCGGCCAAATCCAGATATACTAACATTGACAGGTTTTTCTGGTTTTGCCGTACTTGTGAGGTCCTTCGGTGAAGAAGTACATACACACATTAATGACTTCTCCATCCTCTCCAGGTTAAAAAGCAGCATTTTCAGCAGATCAATAGGCAGATCAAAAGGTAGTGAGTGAGCATCAGATCTGTGTTTGTGTCACTGTGTGTTTGTCTGTTTGTTTGATGGGAACACCTTAACTTTTAGACTCCCAGCTCTGCTAATGGGCATTAATTGACTGTCTGTCAACTCACAGCAGAACAGGTTGTGATGTGAAGAGTGTGAATGGATCGAAACATGGGGGAGATCCAGACAGTTCTTGGTCAAAATGTGATGTTTGTCCTGGTTTAAAACATGTTTACTCCACAAGTGGGAATGGTGATTATAGTGATGAGGTGTTGTGGTGGATGGTGATGGCGCATTGGGGAGAATTAATTACAGAATTTGTTATCCCAAATAAATGTCGTCATTTTCTTCAAAACGTTATCAATTGTTACATATTTTTTAAGGGTTTATGAAAATAAGTGATTTCATGCTACTCAATTGCTGGTACTCACATGGACAGTAAATGTGTGTGTATATGTGCCGCTAATCCAGGTCTAACTATACATGCACAAGGAGAAAACGTTACAAAGAAGATTGTTTAGCGGATCCCCAGTACAGACATTTGGGTTCAAGTTCTAGGTTGACCATACAGTTAGGGTTAATGTAAGAATTAGGTTCACACATTTCTGGTTAGTTTTGGGGTTATATTTTCGGGTTAGGTTAAGTTTAGGTACAAAGGTCAGACTTTTCGTAGGCCTCCCATGTCGGTTGTAGGTTACATGTAAGACTGTATGGAGCATGTCCTGAGACACACACACACACACAGCATTTTTATATAATGTGGAGCCTGCTGCGAGAGCCAGATAGGGTTTCTCATAGTAATAACAGGTATCAGCTTTCCCTCGTGTGTGTGTGTGTGTGTGTGAATGCGTGTGTTAACTCTTGCGTGTGTTTGTGCATGTGTGTGCGTGTTCAATCTCAGTGACACCAGAGTGCAGAGAACAGAGGCGGTCTGTTTAGGAGTGAGCGGGGGTATACTTGACCCCCCCGTTCCTGTCACCACAGAATGGCCATTATAGACAATAGGGCCTGTCTGAATCAACATGGCCGGCATTTCTGGTGCACCACACACACCTCCCTCGTCCTCTCTTGGCTGAGACTCACTTAGCATTCATCCCCAACGACACTTTGTTCCCCATAGAGTGCCCTATTCTTTTTACCAGGCCCCATCTCTGTAGTGCACTACATAAGGAATGAGGTGGCATTCATGACCCACCCTGAGTCCCTGCGGACTAGTCTCAATTAGCACTCTATTACCTGTCTGGGGCCTCATTGCAAACAGCACTGAACTGTGGAGGAACCCTGTAGAACTCTGGCTAGATTCATGTTGCAACATTTTGGTTGTTTGTTCACTTTATTTATACAGGGAAATTAAGCTGAGTCCCTGGTCTCTTTTTCAATTGAGCCCTGCATTGCAGCAGTAATTGTGGATGAGGTGATTATTTTCCCTCAATGTAACCATTACCGGTATATAATGCTACAATATTTTAGCATTTTCAGAGCTCAGGTCCATTAATAATCTCAGAACATAGGCATTAAAGAGCCAACCTTATTCAGTCAAATATTTGTTTGGTAGGCAGCTAGGTTGACCAAGATGTTTCTATTTGAGCAGTTGAAATTCTTTATTTTCTGAAGAGACACTGGCCTGATTCATGTTCGTATCAGTGGACTTCCTCATTGCGGAAGCCACGGGTCTGTCACAGTCCATCACTAGGGCAGTGATCCGCAAAATGGTGGCTCAAAATGAGCTGTCACTCACAAGGGTGATACTGAATACATTTCTTTAAAGATGAACTAAAACATGTATCATTTTCCCTGGATTGGCCTGATAAAAACAGATTAGACATATGTATAAATTCTACTAATCTTATTCCCTGACACATGCTCCAATTCGCCGGTCTGGTGGAACAATTAGTCAGATGTGGGATTTCAACCAGTGAATATGGTGATAATGATTGGCTACCAGGACATAATCCAACAGCAATCTACCATTGCACCCTCCCTCGTACATCTCTGTACAGCTGCTCAATATACTTTTTAACAGCGTTCATAAAATAGTGTTAACATATAGATACTACATAAGATTAACATATAGAGGCTATATATTGCTAACATATAAAGACTACAAGTGCTAACATATAGATACTACATAAAATGAACATATAGAGACTACATAGTGCTAACATATAGATACTACATAGATTAACATATAGAGGCTGTATAGTCCTCACATATAGAAGATTTGCACATGTGGATACATGCTACATAAAGAGCATCATCGACAAAATCCAGAATATACACTTTAACTGTGTATAAACTAGTTTTCCTTTTCAAAAAGAAAAACATTCCAGTAAAATATGTTCAGCATTCAACCCCCTTCCACTTTTCCGCATGCTATTGTGTTGCAAGGATGTTAGAAAATGTATTACACGAAAGGAGAGAAAAACCTACAAATGTTCTAAACTAATTACAGAGGGAAAACAGAGAAAGAAAATTAATGGCATAAGTGCCCCCCCCCCTTTGGCAGCCATTCCAGCCATGGTTTGGTTTGGAGAAACCAGCGACGCACATCTGGAAACAAGTGGGACGGGGATCTTTGATGAACAGCAATTTTCAACACTTTCCACATATTCCCAACTGGATTGTAGCCCAGGCTTTAGCTGGGCCACTCCAGGATGTATACCTTTCTTGTACATCCACAGAATGCCACCCCCATGCTTCCCAGCAGGGAGAGTGTCCATAGTGTTTGCAGTGTTTGCAGAGACGTCGTAACAGGGTGGAAAAGACCTGGAGATTCCCTGGGGCCCCAAGCTGGAAGGGGTCCCCCAAAGACGACTGATTAAATCGGACCACAGCAATGACAACATGGAACTCCCTTAAATCATTTGATGGCCGTATACAAGACACTGCAAAGACATGTCAGACCCCTCCCCCCCGATGGTTGTGGTGGAGGGGGGGGGTGCACAAGGCCCCTTCTGTTGGGCGCCTCAACAGTGTCTGTTTGGCTAGCACGTAATTCTAAGGCCAAAAAACTACTCATCGGACAAATGCAATCTTCTTCCGCTTGGTCTCAGAGTCTCCACTTGCCTTCTGGCAAACTCTGGCCGAGGATTGATGCAAGTTGATTTCTATGGCACCCATGCTATTGTTGCAGTATTTACAGTGTCTCCCAGCTCAGCTATGGAACAAATGTACTCCTTCAGAGTTGCAATAGGCCTCTAGCTGGCCTCTCTGACCAGTGCCCTTCTCTCTGGGGTACTCGCTTTTTGAAGACATCCTGTTCTCGACAAATTAACAGGTGTGCAATTTTCTCTACGTTTCTTAGTAAGTGACTGTGCTTTGTGGGATAGTTGCAGTCTTTTAACTTACCCCTTTTGACGAATATTATTTCAGAATGTTTCATCGTTGTCATGTTGTGTAGCCGTGGCCAAAAGTTTGGAGAATGACACAAAAATTAATTTTCACTATGTCTGCTGCCTTATTTTTTATGATGGCAATTTTTATATACCCCAGAATGTCATGAAGAGTGATCAGATTAATTGCAATTAATGGCAAAGTCCCTCTTTGCCATGAAAATTATCTTAATTTTCATAGCCAAGGCCTAGTCTTGGTCCGGGTTGGTCCTTTTTCCCCATTTGTTTTGTTCCCCTGGTAGCGCTCTGGATTTACACATGTAATTTCCCATATTGTCACCTACCTACCCATTATGCACACCTGCCAGCAACGCTCTCATCAGCACCACACTATTTCAACCCCTGATTTCCTCTTTTGCTTTGCCAGTTTAACTCTATTACTTAGTCACGTTTGGTCCATGCTACAGTACGTTTCCTTTTCGCCTAGCCCCGAGTTGTTTCATGTATTTGCAGTTGTTTTTCCTGTTGTTTTTCAGTCCGCGTGATTCTCTCGTTAACACGGGTGAGAGTGTTGACGAGGACAAGGCTGGAGATCACTCTGTTATGCTGATTGAGTTAGAATAACAGACTTGGAAGCTTTAAAAGCAGTGTGAGGCTTGAAATCATTGTTCTTCATCTGTAACCATGATTACCAAGAAAACCTGTGCAGTCATCATTGCTTCACATGCAAGGATATTGCTGCTAGTAAGATTGCACCTAAATCTACCATTTATTGGATCATCAAAAACTTTATGGAGAGAGGTTTAATTGTTGCGAAGAAGGCTTCCGGGTGCTCAAGAAAGCCCAGCAAGCGCCAGCACCATCTCCTAAAGGTGATTCAGTTGCCAGATTAGGGCACCACCAGAAGAAAAGATGAGCGCTACCATCAGTCCTGTGTCATGCCAACATTAAAGCATCCTGAGACCATTCATGTGTAGGGTTGCTTCTCAGCCAAGGGAGTGGGCACACTCACAATTTTGTAAAGAATTGTGCTAACCCACTGTGGGGCCTCCCAGAAACAGACGTATTTAACCTGATATCATGTGGAATACACAGGTGTACTCCAGTCAACTAATTACATTACTTTTTAAGACAGTCTTGCACCACAGCTTATTTCGGTGTGTCATAGCAAAGGGGGTAAATACTTACGCTACAACTTTTTTCAGCTTTACACTTTGCAGGTGATTTCATTTTCATCAGTAGCAAAAACGTCAGATTGAAGCCCTTTTTATGTTGTGTTGTAGGTCCAAAGGAGATGATACGTTTTGAGAGTCACTGTAAGTAAAATTAGGCATTTAGGATCCAGCTTATTGTGTGAATCTGCTGGCATGGCAAGCCAGAGAATGTGCTAAATGTATGATCACGGCCAGTGTTACTGCTGTCAACGGTGCTTGGCTGACAGTTCAATGCCAGTAGCAACTCAAATGAACAACCAGTCGCTTTGAACATTATTAATGCAAGAAGAACAAACGACCAGCTGGCCTGGGTGGCATCACGGAATATTAGTCAGAACTATATGTTTGTGGGAGGATGAAATAGTACGAACTCATTTATCAAACAACATTTTTAAATGAAAATATGTTGCTGTATTTATATAATGCAGGTTACATATTGTAGGAACAAGGCTGTAGTGAGAAAATGGGTTTACCACGCCCACTTGTGTACAATTGCTTCATTCCTGCTCTTCTCTACGGTTGTACCATTAACTCTAGGGAATAATAACACTGACTGGGCTATTGAATAAAAAGTGTCTGAAGGCTACACCTACGGAAGGACTAACACACTCGCACACAGAAAGAGGAGGAGACAGAGCTGTCAGCTGTTATTTCCAGTGAACGGTGCAGTATGTCTGTCAGGGTTTGTTAGTACAGTGTAGTATAACACTCCTGGCTGTCAGGGACGACAAAGTGAAACAGAATGATACTGTAATCATCTCTACAGGCTGTGTGTGAGTGAATACGTTTGTGTCTGTGTGTTTCTGAATCAACTGACACAACTGAAGAAATGCTCAGGCTGACATGCCAGCTGAGCCCCAGTCTGAGCAGCAGGCAGCCGGTCTGAGCAGCTGACAGCCGGTCTGAGCAGCAGACAGCCAGTCTGAGCAGCAGACAGCCAGTCTGAGCAGCAGACAGCCAGTCTAAGCAGCTGACAGCCGGTCTGAGCAGCAGACAGCCAGTCTGAGCAGCAGACAGCCAGTCTGAGCAGCAGACAGCCAGTCTGAGCAGCAGACAGCCAGTCTAAGCAGCTGACAGCCGGTCTGAGCAGCAGACAGCCAGTCTGAGCAGCAGACAGCCAGTCTGAGCAGCAGGCAGCCAGTCTGAGCAGCTGACAGCCGGTCTGAGCAGCAGACAGCCAGTCTGAGCAGCAGACAGCCAGTCTGAGCAGCAGGCAGCCAGTCTGGGCAGCCGACAGCCAGTCTAAGCAGCTGACAGCCGGTCTGAGCAGTAGACAGTCAGTCTGAGCAGAAAACTCCAGGCTGAGCAGCAGACAACCAGGCTGAGCAGCAGACTGCCAGTCTGAGCAGCAGACAGCCAGAGCAGCAGACAGACATTTAGAGCAGCAGACAGCCAGGGTGAGCAGCAGATATTCTGTGGGGATGAAAGAGGAGGAGAAACCATGACAATATATTCCCGCTCAGGATGTGGTACCTGTTTTAGAGAGTCAGACCCAGTCTTTGTACAAATGATTATTTGTGTGTGCACGTGTGTGTGGGTGTGTGTGTATAATGACTTTGCCCGCGTCTTTGTGTGCTCTCAGTGTAATGGCTAGCAGGGCAAATAGAGGCATCGGTTGGCATCAGGCTGGGCAGGCCTGATAAAGCTCTTAACGCAGCGGGCGGCGTGTGGGCGCACGCAGGTGTGTGTGTGTGTGCGCGTTTCGGGCACTGGTCTTAATGCGGGGAATCGAGAGGGGCTTTTAAGGCTGAGAGGCTGGGGCTCAAATGACACCCACCATACAGAGCTTCTGACCAGAGCCCCGGCCACCCGGCTGAGTGGGCCCTCAGTAGGTCACTAATGTCGGGGGGTGGGGGCTTCACGGTGACAGGCAGTGGATCCCCCCCATGTGTTCTCTCATCTGCTTTTCTTTATACCGCCGAATATATTGTCAAAAAACGATCCGCAACGCTCACTTGGTCAGTGTGGATGTTGTATATTTGCTGTACCGGTTCGTGATGCCTGACAGACGGTCAACATGCTCGCTGTGGTAAAGCCACGCCTGGGATGGCAAACATGAAATCTGCTCACCGGAAATGAAGGATCATTGGCAAAGTGGAGCATTTGTTTGTGGGTAGACGGGCCACTGTTTCTTTAATATGGACACAGGAGGTGGAAACAAAAAATGCAAAATAAAGGGAACACATCAATCACAGATCTGGTCTTGAGGAGCAAAATACATTAAAGATCAAAATATTTACTGTATGTTATGAAATGTGTCAATTTGTCAATGATAACTAAAATCACCAGCTGATTGAGAGCTGGACAACATCTGGGCATGGTCCTGATGACACGGCAGATGGTGTCCTCCTGGTATCTCCTCCTTGCGCTTGCGACTGTATTTGGAGACACAGCCAACCTTGTTGCAAAGACACGTCTGGATGTGCCATCCTGGTGCCACATGCATGGGCTGCAGGTACCGCCTCATGCTACCAATAGTGAAAAGGACACTAGCAAAACACAATACATGTGAGGAAGCAGTCAGGAAGGATAAGAAGAGAGAAATTGTCTGTGGCAACCACCTGCAAAACCATTCCCTTTTTGGGGTTGCCTTGCGTGTTGTCACATTCCTGTGACACTGATTCACAATCACTTATGCTTCCTAATTGAACAGATTGATATCCCTGAAACGTAACTTATCTGGTGTTATTTTAAGCAGTGTAATATAATTACCTGTTTAATTTCTTTGATTCTTAACTTGACATGTTATTGTAACATTGTGTGGGGTAGTTGAATTTGTCCGGACTTGACTTTTTACTGGCCCCAGGGGCATCGTAATTGTCGAGCCCTGCCATGCATCAGGCAGCCTGGCATTTAAACAAACCAGCCATGGTCTGCATGGCTTCCAGACACAGTGTGATCCAATAGCGCTGAACCGGCTAGCACCTTCACCAGGCAATGTGAGGGCATTTGTGTAGGATTGGTGCCATCTGGTCCAGGCCTGTGTGTATGAATGTGTCTGTACAGTCAATTGGGACGGATCTCCAAATCTCACACAGACTTACCAGCAATGCATAGCCGACCTAGCATAGCTTTATCAGCCCCTCTCTCTATATATATTCCCCTTTATTCTTCCTCCCTCCAACCCTCCACATCGTCACATTGTATCCCTGCAGGTCACCTGTTTCCAATCTGTCCTGCCCTTTGTGTGGTTTCCTAGACACATTTCTATTCTCCAGTAGGACACTCCTGGTCGTGCATATTTGGGGGCAAATCTGACATCCTCGTCTCCTCCCATCCTCGAGAGTTATCTTCAGTCAGTACGACACTTTGAGAATTAGATGGGTGCCGAGGAGATCTGTGTGTTTAATAGTCATGTCATGATATTATTAGATATCTTGCAGTCAGTATGACTATGAAGAGCCAGTGTGTGTTATTGTGTATGCTGACACAGCCCGTGAGTTACTGTGGTACGTTCATTAACATTTCAAAATGAACATTACTGGGTTCCAATTGTGTTCTTTGGCCAACAGCGTAGTAGAACCCTTTTTGGGCGCTATTGTGTTAAGACCACTGTGAATGGGGTTCTACATGGAACCAAAAACGGTGCATCAAAGGGTCATTCTGTAGGGACACCCAAAAAAACTGTTAGTCTGCAAGTGTGTGTGTCTACAACGGTAGTGTGGACACACACACACAAACGTTAACCTTGATTCACCTTGAAACCAAGATGTGTGTTTGTTCTGTCCCTAGTCAGGTATCTCACTAATTACTTGGCATGGTCACATCCACACGTTTGCACGCACGTACGTGCACACACATGCACACGCACGCACACACGCACACACACACACAAAGCATGCTACTGGTTTTGCTGTCTTTCTGCGGCGAACAACTGTAAATGTTCACTGTCTTTTTTGTCCCCATGTGGACACTCATTAGTCTGAACATAGGGCTATATTTACAAAAATGACATTACATCTACAATCCGTATTCAATGCCGCTGATGTTAATCTCCGATGGGACACCTGAAGAGAAAGAAGAAGTGAATAAATAGATGATAATGAGGATCATGTCCCTGAATAATAAACAGCTAATGATGATCATGTCCTGAATGAAAGTGTTGTCTTATAGGACTACTGGATATTCTTACTGAAAGGATAGGATGCTGTTTGCATCAGTTGAGGTGGAAACAGCAGAGACAGTGGATTTCCTGAATTATTAACAGAAATACGGGTACTGGGAGAGAAAAAACGATAATACAACAATCAATAGAATTCTTCAAACAATAATTGCTTGCACATAGAGTGTTATATCCGAGTTCGAATTAGCCGTACATTGATTGGCTTTAGCATGATTAATGTAAAACCTTACATATTCTAAGATTTGACATCACAGGACCGTGGCTTTTTATGTAAAGAAATGTGTCATTGCAAAAACAAAGAGCTTCTATCATCTGTCTTCGAGACTCCCATGGCAAAAGGAGACGGAAGCCTTATCCCAACTTTGAGCTAATGTTTACATATGAGTTCATGTTTACATACCAGCTAATGTTTACATACCAGCTAATGTTTACATACCAGCTAATGTTTACATACCAGCTAATGTTTACATACAAGCTAATGTTTACATATGAGCTAATGTTTACATATGACTGCCTTGGCTACAGTGCACCTTATTGGATGCCAGAACGACAAATCGTGTTGTGGCTCTAACACTCTGGCCTGTTCTACATTACCAGAGAGAGAAAACAATCCTAGATAGACTTGGTTTACATAATCGTTACTATAGCGTTTGAAGTTAGACCGGCATGTTCAAGAAATACCGCATAGGTTTTGTGTGCAGATGATGTGCAGGGCCTTTTGTTGAGTAATAGGCACTTGTGTATGTGAATGAAAACGAAGGTGACCTTTGCCCTTTCCCATTACAACCATCAATGTTTTTTACCCATGACTGATTCACTTCATACAGTACATTCCACCATCACATTGATATTGTGTTTAGACTGATAGGAAGAGACCATGCATGGCTGATGTTTGGTTATCTGGGTCTTATCATGCTTTTTTTCTGAGCGTGTATATGTGTAATGTACTGATTTCTGTCGGTCAGACTGTCTGCTTGTGGCCTAAGGCAATACAGAGTGTCTCTGGTCTGTGGTATTGCAGGAGGGTAAAAACTATAATGGACACCGATGTGGGTATCTGTCAATGTTTTGACTGGTTGATGCACCGCAACTCCCAAATGAATCCCGTGCCATTTGTCAATGTGTAACTTGATGTTTCCGAATGACTACCCTGCCTTTCTCAATGCGTAACTTGATGTTTTATAGATTTGTTTGCTTCATGTTTTATATATCAATCTTTTCAGAAACTGTGGGTGCTGAGTCGAGTTGCAACTACAATAAGAAATAATCATAGAGGAAAAAGTACAAAACATTTATTTAAAATGTTTCCTATTTTATTACCCAAATAGTAAACATTTTACCGTTTTATTTATATAGTATACATTATAGTATAGTATACAATATACATTTATATAGTATTATTATATATAGTATTATTACAACTATTACTATAGCATTATTGTTTGGTCCTCTCCGATAGTATTGAACGTGTGTGTGGGTGTGTTTTATAATTAGCTGGGGGGGGCTAATTGCCTCCTGATTGACTGTCTGAAACAGTCGATAGAACGACTCAACCTCAGTCTTCATCACCAAGGACATAGTAAGGGGTGTACGTTGTTTCGCTGCTGTAGTCTGTGTACTTTTCTCTCCTCAGGCACCTCTGATGTGAGTCTTAAATTCCAGCGTGGGGTCAGCTTTGAAAGGGTGTGACTCCTCTCTCCATCACATCCATTTCACTCTCCTGTTTATCTGAATTCTTCTCACTTTTTTTTGTCCCAATAGTTTCCCAGCTCACCTCTCACCTGTCTCTTTCCCATCATCTAGTTATTGCTATACTTCTCTCCTTACTCTCTCTTAAACCCTTTACGTCTTTCTCCCTTTCTCTCTCTTGTCCTTTGGCCTTCTTCTCTATTTACCCTTCACCTCCATCTCTCTCCTCTGACTCCAACTAATAATCCCATGCTGTGGTATGAAAAAGCACAGTGACCAATGGGAAGGTGTAAGAGCGTCTCACTAAAGAAAGTGAGCACATCTTAACAGGTACATGTTCAGTATATTCAGAAAGTGCTGTTTAGTAATAAAAAGCCATTACAGTGAATGTGTGAGCACCGGTACATTGCTGATTCAAATCACGTTCGCTCAGCTAAGTCACCATCAAGGCTTCAACCATGTGATCACAAAACCAACATATGTTGATGTAGCACTTCCTTCAACCAGGCAGAGCCCTGTCACATTGCTTTGACTCTAGTGGAACACATATCCCAGTAACATGACTGTACTGAATCAGCGTTGCCTGTCTGCTTTCCAAAGACGCTTGAACTTCACCAACATCTCTAGGTTGGATGATTCAGGGATTTCCTTCCTTCTCCTTATGTCACCTATATTATTACAAACCCTGAGAATTTCGGGAAAACATGTCAAAATTACCGGAATATTGTAGCCCAATGCAATTTAGACTGTTCTCTGGTGATAGCAAGCTAATATAGTACTTCCGTATGGTCGCGCAACACATCCTGTTGGCTGACAACATGACATCGGAAGGCCGGATCGCTGTTGATGATGAGGGTTTGTGGGGCAGAGTTAAAAGGAAAGGCCATAAATATAGTCGAAGGCCGGCAAGTCGTAGACTGTTCTCTATGCTCCTATGTGCCATGTGGTACCAGTGCCTCACGCCTGTAAACCACAGGTCTCTGTTTTTGCTTCCCTTTAGTATCGACCTGACACACACACACACACACATTCTCAGTGAAGCAGCAATCAACAAAGTCTGTGCTAGAAAGAAATCCAAAAAACAAATGACAAAAAAGAACTGCAACTATGGGTTCCTCAAAGGCAAGGTGAGGGAGGGGGTGGTTATTTATATCCCTGGGTTTCGTCGGTTACTGTTCCTTATCTATCTTAATGATTTTTATTCACTTCAATCACTTAAAGCATTCCGCTGCCAGTCCATACCAATTATTAACACTGTTTAACACATGGCCTGACACACACGAACAGACACTGCTGCTCTAAAGGTAGGTAGGGGATAATCCACCCTGTGTTTCTAGCTGAATAGAGTTATGGCTGTGTGACTCATCCTATAATGGCCCGACTAAGCCTTAACGCACAGCCTTGCTTTGTTCCTCTCCTCCTTTATCTCCTTTTTCCCATTCCTACTCTCACTCCGGGGAGAGACCAACGCACACAGTCCTCGCCCTGCCTCCCTGCTCTTCGCCACCGCACTCCTCACATGTTCCCCGCGCCTTTCAGAACTCCCCACAGGTCCGAGAGGCAGCGGCATAATTATGTAAAGAGAATTCATATAAGCCAGCATATGGGTAACACTGGGAATCGGTCTGGAGGAGAGAGAGAGTAGTTGTAGTGTTTGTTTGAAAGAATGGACTGTCGGGGGGAAAGCTGAATGGGCTCTGGAAAGTCATGTGAAAGTAAAGTAAAGCAAAATCACATTGTTTGAATGTCTGGGCTACACATGGGGGTAAACCACTAAACCCTTGCTGGTCTAACAGACCAAGATTCAAACCCATGTTTTCCTGTAGCTTAATTACACAATTACCCACAGAGCTAAAGCCTAGGCATTACGTGTTGGTTACTGACTAGGAAACTCATGGTATAAATAAAGCCACATGTTACTCAGAGAGACTGTTGGCGACCTGACTAAGTCACTGATTATACATGCATGACAGAGACCATGTTGATGTGCATCTGGGTTTATGCTTGATGTCCTATTTGTGAGTCGTTATAGTTTGAAAGGGTTTGCTATATTACTCCCTTCGTGGTGAATCACCATGACGTCTCCAACCAACATCCCTCGTGGAAATACAGAAATAATCACACGTGCACACACTCAAACACACACACACACAAACGCACAAGGAATATTGTCATACACACAGCAGTTCTTTTTTTATCATTACCGGAGCGCTGATTCTGGTTAGACAAACCCTCCTCTCTCTTTCTCTCTGCCAACACTCTTAATACTCTTCTTTCTATCCCTCCCTCACTTTGTATCTCTCCTATAATATGTTTGGTCATGTAGTTCACATTTAAGTTTTAGTCATTCAGCAGAAGCTCTCATCCAGAGTGACAATAAGTACATTTCTCCTAAGGTGTCTTAGAAAACCTACATCTGACAATCATACTGAGTACACTTTCCTTCATCGAAGCCGTAAGTTTGCAAAGTCAGTGCCAGAGAAATCAAAGTTATGGGCATGCTTTTTTTTCTGGTGGTGGGGGTGGGGAAGATACACAAGTTAATTAAGATACTCATCAAAGAGGTAGGTTTTCAGCTGCTTTCGGAAGATTGGCAGGGACTCTGCGGTCCTGGCTTCAAGGGGAAATGTGTTCCTCCATTGAGGTGCCAAGACAGAGAAGAGCCTTGGCTGAGCGAGAGCTGCCCACGCCTGAGGGTTAGGTGGCAAAAAGACATTAAGTGGCAGATCGGGGTCCACAGGAAGGGTTGTAGGGTATAGGCATAGCCCGCAGGTTGGGAGGTTTAACCATTGATGCACCATAGTCAAGCACCATAGTCTTGCACATTTCTACCAGAGTCGAGGGGTGACATGGGTACATTTAGGAAGGTTGAACACAAAACCGACTGCAGGGTTCTAGATAAGTTGCAGGGGTTTGATGGCCCAAGCAAGGGAGCACAGCCAACAGTGTGTTGCAATAGTCCAGGAAGTGACTGGATTAGATTTTGCAGATGTTGTACAGCATTGATCTACCAGAGTAAGTCACTGCTTCGATGTTTGCAGAGAATAACAGGTTCATGTTGAGTGTCAAGCCAAGTGTCTTTGTGCTCTGTGATGGGACCACCGTAGAGTTTTCAACCATGATGGATGGATCTTATCAAGTTTGTCTTATCAAGATTTAGCGTGTTGGAGGCTGACATCCAAGCTGAGATGTCTGCAATGCAGACACGTTGACGAGGGGGGGCGACACAAGCTAATTTGAAGTCAGAGAGAACCCAGCCAGTTGATGTGGAGGAGTTGATGAGGAAAGTAAGGTAAGGTAAACTGTCTACAGATATGATCTCGAGAAGGTAGAAAGAGATAGGGTCAAGAGGTTGTCTGGTGCCCAGACATTGCTAGACGCAGGATGTCATCGGAAGAAAGGGGAGAGAATAAGGTTAAGGAATAAGGTAGGTCACTGACAGTGAGGCCAGAAGCCTGAACAGTTGAGTGAACCTTGTCAAACATCATTTAGAAATGGTTGGCAAAGTCATCTACCGATAGGAAGGAAGGTGGTGAAGGAGGGGGAGGAGGATTTAGGACAGTGGAAAATGTGATAAAACGTTTTCCTTGTGTTAGAAGTAGATGTTTGAAAATTAGGGTCATATAAATTGGCTTTACCAGCATAAACAGATGAAGAGACGTTAGAGAGAAGCAAGTGAAAGCATGACAGGTCCTTTGGAAGTTTTGTTTTCTTTCCCTTTCGTTTTCACTATCAGTCAGTCAACCATGGAGGGGAAAGTGACTGAAAATAAGCTTAACAAATTGTCTAGCTCGTTTAGGAATTCTCCTAATGCCCCTGGTGGACGATAGATGACACGAATGTTAAGCTGTAGTGGGTCAGTGATACTGACAGTATGCAATACAAATTAGGATAAAGAAAGAATAGGAATGAAAAGAGAGAGATTGGAATACCTGTGACACCGCACCGTTGACCAGACATTCTCTGCGTTTGAGAGAACACATAGTTGGATGAAGAAAGGGTGATAGAGGTAGCAGTATTTTCTGGTGTGATCCATGTCTCTGTTAGGGCCGAAATATTCAAGTGGTTGAATGGCAGCATAGGCTGAGATGAAGTCTGCTTTGTTGACAGCAATTTCAGAGGCTGCCAGAAACCAGGGACTCCACATGGATTGTACTTGTTGGATACAGTAGGTTAGAAGGGTTTGCATGACCAGGAGGGGAGCATCTAAAATGCCTACAAGGGGAGGAAAGGACGGGATTAGAAAACAAACACATACTTATCACAGCAACAGCAGAAACATAGAGACAAGCTTACAAAACTAGATATTAACAACAAAGATACTCCAGTGGGAGAGTGAGGCCTTCCTCTCTATCCTTCCTTGACTATCACTGGCAGAAACAACTTGGCAGAACGTCTTTGTTTCTAATAGCTGGGAACAATTAGGCATAATTTGCATTGGACATTAAACGTCATCGCATTTGAGGCTGTGTAGATATTCTGTGTAGATATTTTCAGTGTGACTGAAAAGGAACAACAGTCCTCAAGGTTGTCATCAAGGACTCGCTGGTACACATCTGATGCAACGTTTACCATGTTGGGACACTCTGTCTTTTAGAGTCTCAGTGCTTATTTCTATCTCTTTCTGATTTTCTGTATCCCAAGTCACTCTCATCCTTCTCCTCTCAGAACAGGCACGTCTCTCTCTTCCCTCTCTGTGATGTGTGAGCGGATTCATTCCAGTGTTCTCTGTAGGTATGGCTTGTAAACCCTGCCGCCGCTCCAGTCTGGGTGGGAAGATGGAGGGGCTTTCTGCTAATCTCAATAATCCATAGGATGGAGGAATACGTCCCCTTTCTCATTAGTCAACACTGATTCATGCTGCAGATGGGGGAATACACGCCACATCTCTCCTTTTAGCTGTCCTCCCACCCCTTTACCCCCCATGAGCCCTCCTCCTCTCCCCCTCACCCTACTCTCCCATGGTCTGCTCAGTTACAGCAAGTAGCTATACAGAGAAACAATTGAAATGTACCACAGTAGCTCTTTATGTTAAGGCCTTATGGGACCATGACAAAGGTCTCCTACTCACTACTCAGTTCCTCCCTCTTTCTGTCTCTTGTACTCTCTCTTCCTGTCTCTCTATTCTGTCATCTTGCTTCCGTTTCCTCTCCCTCTTTATCTTAATTCATCTCCCATAATAATCCTAAACTTGGTTGTAAATTCTTAGGCCAATTAGTTTCCGTTTGTTCCAACTCAGACTTAAGGAATTATTTTCTGTCCACCTCCACATTGCTGTAATCAACCACATATGCAAATTGATTTGTCTCCGTTTGGGCGTTGTGTGTGTGTGTGTGTGTGCATATACCAGCCTGTGTGTGTGTGTGCGCATGTAATGAATTGTGATTGTGTCTTGTGATGCTGTAGAAAGGTTAAGTGCTGCATTTGTCCTCTGGGTCTAACCTTTCAGTCAGCACTATTAATTACAGCTGGACTGGGGACATATGGCTCATTGTGTGTCTGTGTGTATCTGTGTGTGTTTTTACCACTTAGTAATATGTGAATCACCAATTCTTTTACCTGCAAAAGAGTGTTTATTTTAGAACCACCCTTTTCAAATTGTTGCCGTTTTATCCCTGCTCCATTCCAACATTAACTCAGTGTAAAAGGTAATGTGTTCACACTGGCATATGGTTCACCAGTGCCTATTATATAAATAATGATATATTTAAAATTGTATATATATTTAAAATTGTATATAAATTGTATATGTTTCCGGTCTGCAATGGTCAGTACCATGAAAATTGTGATCCAAGGAAAAAGCGGTGAACCGACAACAGGGTCCCGGACAGCCAGGGCACATTGATGCACTTGGGGAGCGAAGGCTGGCCCCTCTGGGCCCATAACAGACGAGCTGCTGTAGCTCAAATGGCTGAGAAAGTTCATGCTGGTCCTGATAGAAAGGTGTCAGAACACAGTCCATTGCTGTTTGATGAGTATGGGGCTGCTTATCCAGGGACCAGTCGAGGTGCCCATGCTGAGCCCTGTCCACTGCCGAAAGGGCCTACAACGGGCACGTGAGCTTACCTGGAGTACACATGGTACCAGGATGCACTAGGGGAAAACTGCAAGCTGTCAGAGGCAGTGTGATAATTTGGGAAATGTTCTTCTGGGAAACCATGAGTCTCGCCATTCATGTAGATGTTACTTTGACCAGAACCACATTCCTACCACATTACTTTGACCAGAATCACATTCCTACCACATTACTTTGACCAGAACCACATTCCTACCACACTACTTTGACCAGAACCACATTCCTACCACATTACTTTGACCAGAACCACATTCCTACCACATTACTTTGACCAGAACCACATTCCTACCACATTACTTTGACCAGAACCACATTCCTACCACACTACTTTGACCAGAACCACATTCCTACCACACTACTTTGACCAGAACCACATTCCTATCACATTACTTTGACCAGAACCACATGAACCATATTCCTAAGCATTGTTGCCAACCATGTACCTTTTGTGGAAACGGTTTTCCCTGATGGCATGGGCCTCTTTCAGCAGGATAATGTGTCCTGCCACAAAGGAACAATGGTTCAGGAATGGTTTGAGGAACACAACAATGAGTTCAAGATGTTGACTTGGCCTCCTAATTCCCCAGATCTCAATCCAATCGAGCATCTGGAGGATGTGCTGGACAAACGAGTCCAATCCATGAAAGCCTCATCTCGTAACTTACAGGACTTTAGGGATCTGGTTCCAGATACCACAGCACACCTTCAGAGGTCTAGTGGAGTCCACGCCAAGACGGGTCAGGGCTGTCTCGGTGCCAGATACCACAGTACACCTTCAGAGGTCTAGTGGAGTCCACACCGAGAGGGGTCAGGGCTGTCTTGGTGCCAGATACCACAGCCCATTTCAAAGGTCTAGTGGAGTCCACGCCGAGACGGGTCAGGGCTGTCTTGGTGCCAGATACCACAGCACACCTCCAGAGGTCTAGTGGAGTCCACGCCGAGACGGGTCAGGGCTGTCTTGGTGCCGGATACCACAGCCCATTTCAGAGGTCTCGTGGAGTCCACGCCGAGACGGGTCAGGGCTGTCTCGGTGCCAGATACCACAGCACACCTTCAGAGGTCTAGTGGAGTCCACGCCGAGACGGGTCAGGGCTGTCTCGGTGCCAGATACCACAGCACACCTTCAGAGGTCTAGTGGAGTCCACGCCGAGACGGGTCAGGGCTGTCTCGGTGCCAGATACCACAGCACACCTTCAGAGGTCTAGTGGAGTCCACACCGAGACGGGTCAGGGCTGTGTAAGTGGGAAAAGGGGGACCACCCCAATGTCAGACAGGTGGGCATCATGGTATGGATCTGTGTATTTACGCAAACGTAGTATGAATATAGGACATAGATCTTAAGAGATGACGCTGGATATATTGTTAAATCATAATAGATTATTTTCAATTACATACAATCAAATTACACTCCTGATACATTAACGTGCACAATTACAGAATACAGAATACAACTGTGAAAGGTTTGAACATTTATTACTGCCCTTTTTATAAATCATTAATTATTGACTATGAGTATTGGAAAAACAATGGTCTGTACAGCCATAGGTAAACCTAGTGCATCCATCCAGCTAGTGAACAATTAATAGTATCCCACCGCTATTTTACATATTTAAATAACTAGCCACAATAAGGATGTGTAAACCAAATTATGAACATTGTCCTTTTTGTGAATAGCTATTCAAAGACCTATGAAATCAGGCAAAATGGGGGAAAAAACCTTGAGTTTGAGCTGTAAGTCCATTATTAATGTCCAATACCTGTGGAAGTGCTTTTGTTTATGGACACAAATCTGGAGGTAATTTACAACACCAAGTGAACAATTCCATATAAGTAGAACGCAAACACCCTGATTGAACACCAGTGTATTTTTTAAACATTAGTGTAATCAGAATCAGCATGACAGTAAACACAGTAGGTAGTAAAAACGCAAAGTGACACTTACACAAACAGCAACCACAGTTGTTTTTTAGACCGTTCAAAGTTACCCAAAGTAATGCCAAATACTGCCACCAACCCTGACCATTTTACTATGTACTTTGTTTTTCATCACTTGAGATTTCAATGTGTGAAATAAGTGAAATGTGAGCGATACGCGTGCACACTGCTCAAAAACTTGATATGTCTCCGATACAGTTGTCTTCACACCCGCAAACCCCCAAGGGGGCTGGATCGAAATGTGTAGCATGGTTCCTCAAAAGGTGGTTTCTCGAGCTATCTCACTATGTCTCTGAAAATGTGTTGTAAGGTAAATAAGCCCTATCAAGCATTTTACTTTCTCTCTCATAATTTTAATTACTTTGTGTGTGTGTGTGTTTTGTGCTGAAGTTGTGTGTGTGCCAGTGGGAGAGGCTAATTGTCCAGATAACAGAGACAGAGTGAGCCTCCCTAGGTATACAGCCCAGCCCAGGCCACTGATACTGCACGGTTTTCAAACACACACACACTCTCAGTGGACCTACATTTGTTGGGCCAGTTTTGTATGTACGTATATCTTCATTGGTAATTAACACAACATTCTTCCTTGTGTGTATTTCTTTGTGAAGCACACTGTACTGAATGCTTTATTCCTGTTTGTGTTTGTCTTTGCGGGTGTCCCTGTGTGTGGCTGTGTGTCTTACTGATTATCTCTGTGTGTTTCAAACTTCATGAGTGTCTTTCTGTTGGTCTTCATCTGTGTCTTTGTGAGAGTATCTGTGTCTGTTGGTGTGTGTTTTTGTGTATGTATGTATGTGTGTGTCTTTGTCTGTGGTTTCTATATGTGTTTTTGTGACTGTGCCTTTGTGTCTGTCGGTGTGAGTATCTACGTCTTTGTGTGTGTGTGTCTGCGTGTTAGTAACCATATTGTGATGTACTGGTCTGTAAAGATGGATTCCTTTTCTAGCCCCTCCAACCTCATTGGTTCTCCCTCAGTGTGACTGTTGTTATTAATGATGAAAGCTTTCCTAATGATCCACACCTCACATGCATCTGAACCAGCCTGTCAGAGCTGAAAGAGCAGTCCTGGATCATCTTGATGAATGGACCGAAGAATAGTCAGATGGAGGCAGGATAGAAGGACAGAGGAGAGAAGCAAAGAATGATAGAGGAGAGAAGGAGAGAATAGGGAAGAAGGGGAGACAAGAGAGTGAGGGGACAAGAGAGAAAAGTAAACAAGACACATATGGAGGAGAGGGAGTGGATGAGAAGAGGT
The DNA here is from genome assembly GCA_016801125.1 of Novumbra hubbsi. Lineage (NCBI taxonomy): Eukaryota > Metazoa > Chordata > Actinopteri > Esociformes > Umbridae > Novumbra > Novumbra hubbsi. The sequence continues at coordinate 9,921 of JACXGK010001308.1, read as the reverse complement.
GAAAGGAGGAGAGGGAGGGGATGGGGAGAGGAGAGGAGAAGGAGGGGATGAGGAGAAGGAAGGAGAGGGAGGGGATGAAGAGGGAAGGAGGGGATGAGGAGAGGAGAAGGAGGGGATGAGGAGAGGAGAAGGAGGGGATGAGGAGAGGAGAGGGAGGTGATTGGGAGAGGAGAGGGAGGGGATGAGGAGGGACGAAGGAGGGGATGAGGAAAGGAGAGAGTGGCAATGAGGAGAAGGGAGGAATAGAGAATACAGGATCTGTGCCTGCCCCCCACCGTATAGGACCATCACTCTCAGCTTCTCCTCCATAGTTTAGTTGTAATGCATCAGGGTTGTATAATACTGTCATTAAGGAGCTACTTCAGCCTATCCATCTTTAGGAAAGCTACTTGCTGTAGGAGGTTGTATATTATTCAGTCGTTGGCCCAAAAGATTCATATTTCTATAATGGAATGGGAGAATAACAAATACATTACCGTAAAATTACATTACTCAAACTATTCAGTCAGGGTATCAATTTAAAACAAAGTATGTATACGTAGGAAGAGTTTTATTGTCCCCAATTTCTTTTTGTAATGTTAACAGTTACTATGAGGATATGGTCAATATCCTCCAACATAAAATATGAAAACATGCTTGCAATATCAAAAGATTCCAGGAAGGGCCAACATCATGCCATCGTTCTTTGTCTCTTCACTGATTAATTTTTTCTCTAATAATGAGTGTTCTCCCATCTCCTCAGTGACATGATGAGTTTGAAAGAGAACCAATCAGAGACTTGCTGTCTACACCACGCTTCATAAACCTGGAGAAACTGGCAGGCCTATAAATTAGTACTTGTCACAGATCGACCAATCACAAATCCGTCAGCCACAACATAAACAAATTCATACAAACAAGTCGTGACACACTGACTTGGTTCACAACAATATGGTTCCTAATGGCTTGTAATAAATGTTATGATGCCGCTGAGTGTTCACTGACTATGATGGATAATGAAACGTGCACGTATCTGCGAAGTGCTGCAATTATCATGGCTTTTAGCACCGATTACACACGTCCACAAACATACCAGTTTTAATGTGACCAAATGATCTGAACTAATATCACTAAGCATCTCTCTCTCTCTCTCTCTCTCTGTTCCTCCCTACACTTTCTTCCTTCCTACTCTCTCTAATTTCCCCAATCCTTCCCTCTTTCTCTCACCCCTTTCTCTCATAAGTGTCTGTGGTCGGCAGGATAATGGGTCAGCACAAGAGGGTCAGTAATTAGTGCATGAGTACTGATGTGGTATGAACCAGATTGCTACTGCCATTATCCCAACAGGTGAATCACTGCAGAACAATAGGACTCCAATAGGACTCCTAACTCCCATTGAATTAATTAATTAGTGCAGCCGGCTAACACTGGCCACGGAGGCTAATAGCTAATAGTTAGGGTTAGCTTTTCCAGGCTACTATTCTTGTTAGCTTTGAAGGTTATTAGTTGGGGTTAGTCTAGGATGATTTGGGCTTTAGCTTCAGTGTTTAATAATTGGGTAGGTTAATGTTGCTGATGGTTCTGTTAGGTTGTGTAAACACAAGGACGTCTCTGTCTTTAAACACTTGCACATTAGCAATAGCAGTGGACGTGATTAACTTTCTTTAGCAGTATAAAAAACACAAACAGTATATGAGTTTTAATGACATAATGGGGTAACACAATAAAGTTCCAATTTGGTCCATTGCAAAAATAATCTATATATAATTGCATTATTAACTCAACATCGTCCAGTTGTTTTGTAATCTGGCGCACGCACAGCTAACTAGCTTGCATTTAAAAACTCCCACGAGACACCCAAGTGAAGAAGGCAGAGAAGGATAACTACGATCTCAAACTAAAGCGAACATTTGGCCATGCCAACCGCAAACAGCAATTGGTCTGCGTGACAGACAATCCGTCTATAGGACCCTTTACCGTACTGGTCAGGAATTTAAATGCCAAAGCCCATTGGGTGACTGCACGACAACCACATACCTAGTAACTAAGCCTTGTTAGGGTCAAAGATAACCCAACCCCAATTCTAAGACTAATTCTACCACTAAACCTAAACTTAAACCAAAGCCGTATAAAGCATCTTTTCAAGGTGAGGAATGCCCAAATGTCCATACATTGCTTGATTTTCCTTGTTTGAAGACAGTTACAAGCATACACAGACACATACTGTACACATCCACACCCTGATTTATAATTCCTACAGACTTGGCACCGGGGTTGGTTCAGAGGTCACTGTGTCCCTTCGATCGGCTCTTTGTCTCTCTCACACACACACGCGCACACACACACCTTGGAAAAGGCTGAGTGTGGTGTCGATCAGGTAGACGCCGATCAGACTGGCATCACCTGGCTGTCCTTGTCCCTTCAGCACAATGACCAGAGGACAGCAGGCTAATTACACGACCAACAGTGTGTGTGTGTGCTGAGGGGGGGGGGCGTATGTGTTCTCACCACAACGGCAAGGGGAAAGCATTCTCATTATACAGCCAGTAAGTGACTCTGACTTTTATGCGGAGAGGACAGGGTGCATGATGGGTCTTAAATGGCTTCTACAATGTTCCTATGAAAGGTGGGCTGCAGTGGCTTTCAGACAAATGTCACTCCCTTGCAGGTCACTATAATTGTGTTTTTCTAAATGTCACAGCAGGTGTCACAGTTTTCTTTTTTTATCTGAGACATTTCATGGCATTTTGTTGAGCCCTAGAAAAAAAAAACATTTGATAATTGCATGAACTTTTCAATTTAATTCAAATAGCTTTTTTTCCCTGTGAGGTAACTCTGTGTGTTGTGAGGAATGGTCCCTACAACTCACACAGTAAAACACATCACCAAAGTAGGCTGCAGTATGATGGAATAGTGACACAGGTAGGCCGTTCATGCTGCACATACAAATCAAATGCATACTAAGTAACTAGTTTTAGAATTTGATCGATATGTGCATGAAACTAAAATCTTTACTTTTGAATGAGAGCTCAATATCCTACACCCATTGGGTACATTTATCCGAAGCAAGTGTCTAGACTACATTTACTTTCACCAAGACACGTTCTCCTTTTTTTTCTGAGATGTCTGATTGAGGATGTCAGCCTTCACACCTCACTGTATTCATCCTGAGATTAGTTACTGTTATGGATCCATCCCAAATGGTAACCTATTCCATACATAGTGCACTTGTTTTGACTAATCTAAACCCAGGCTGTGTCATTCATTCTCCCCTCAGCAGTAGTAACACTGCTGTTTTGGAGGATAATTCTTATTTTCATTCTTATATTTTAATTTGTATCTTATTTTTGTCTTTTTATATTTAGAAAACATCTTCTTATGCCAAGAGACTGGAAATCTGTTCCCAAAAATGAGAGACTTTGTGATCAACTTAAACAAGTAATGAAATTATTGTTATTTCGATTTTCTTAAATGTCAAATTAGCTGTGTACAAATCACGTTTCAAAATGATTCCAATGATGTTTCACCACTGACAATATAATTGACTGATAGAAGTGGTTCCCTTCTAGAATGGAAATAAGGGGACTGGTCCCACAAAGCCTCATGCACACTGAGTGTATACTCTGAATGTAAACACTGAGTGTATAATCTGAATGTAAACAGTGAGTGTATAATCTGAATGTAAACAGTGAGTGTACACCATAACACGTCTGATGTGGGTATTAAAGTATATTGTCTTGGTTTTTAGCCGCTGTTGTGGAGTCTGGTAAGGGTACTAAGTCTTGCCCTTGAGTCTGGTAGAAGAACAGCCAATTTGGTTCAGTAGTACACCAGTGTTGAAACAACACAAGGTGCTGAATAGGTTCCAAAAGAGATGGACAGAGATCTCATCTTCATATCCCATGTTAAAGTAATCAGTTTCAATAAAATAAGAGTCTAATAATGCCTGATGACCCATATGGAGCTTTGTCCCAGGAGAGTTCAGCCAATAAAGATAAAAGTCTTACCAGGTTTGCTATTTTAAACTGTGAAAACCCCTGGGTTCGAAGAATTAAGAGAAGCACTATAAGGGTCCCGGATGACTTTGGAAGCATCAGATTTTTTTTGTTATGTTTTCTCCTTTAAATTGTGTACTGTCAAGGCCCCCCTAATATTCTGGTTGTACGACTCCCTAGTAATGAGGAATGGTAAAATCACAAGCCGCAAACACGTTTCCTGAGAACCACACGCAGCTGCAGTGACTACTAATGGTAATCATGCAATTCTCCAAATTTGCCATGAAGCTGAGACAAAATGTTTCCGTTTTAATGCAAATGCCCTGCTACTCCACAAATGTTGCCATGGCTGAGGGCCACTGGAGTTTGGGGCCGTGACCATCTCCATGAGCTGACCATTGTTTTAAGAAATTCCCCTGGTGCTGACGACGTAGCTTATTTCCTTCCAGGTCGTGTGAGTGCATCAGCCTGAATGGAGAGTGGGGGTGGTGAGTACCCATATCAATAACTTTCCCATCTTTCTTAGGACTCTGCCTATTAAAGACCCTAAAAAGAAACTGCCTGATCGTAGCATCACAAACCTCTGACATGACAGCATGTTAGCCTCCGTTCAGAAGTCCTACAAATAACTGAGCCAATGAAAATAACGCAATCGACATAACAACAAACCGGTTAGCTGGCTAGCATGTTAGCCTCTCATTTTATCTCACCCACAGCAGTGCTAGGGTAGAGAAGCCAGAGAATACTGTACAGTGTTTGGCAAACTATTCTCCATGTTGGCATTGAGCGCTCCATGACAATAACATTCTTCATTTGCATTCTCAGCAGGATGTAGCCTAATTACCTAGGAACTCTCTGTGCCAAAATGGTGCCTATTCAAACACTTAATCTCAAACCCAGTTGAGCTAAATCTGTAGGGTTGTCAGTACAGTTCTGCAGGGCAGAGCTAGAACCTTTGAGCTGTAGAGAATGATAGGATCACACAGACAGATTCTCTCTTAGTCTGTGTGTGTCTTTGTCTGTTGTTGCATCCCATAATGTGCCCTATTCTCTATAATATGGACCGTAGTCAAAAGTAGTGCACAATATAGGGAGGAGCTGCGTTTAGGACACATTTTGTGTGTCTCTTGCCTACTCTTAGCATCTCCAGCCAACATATACTCATTCATCTCTGCCCACACTTCCATCCTACTTATCTTGCAAGCAGCTGAAGGTCTGGGGCTTGTTGGGGGTTTTGTCTCCCATCTAAAAGTAGGTTTAATCCCTTCATTAGCCTGGGAACAGTTGGCCAACGAACCCCTGTCATGTGACAAAGCTCTTCGTGTCCCCTCTGTGGTTATAGAGTTGAGCTGCCTCCCAGTTGTATCCTGTCTACATTAGTGAAGACTCCTGATTGGCTGTGCATTAGGGGCGTGGCCCTGAGGCAGCTTTTATTGTTGTTGATGACTTGAACATGGAAAATATGAGGAAAGTTCTGTCGAAACGTTTTCAACACAAACTTTCACGCTTGTGGGGATCAGACTTTTGACCATTGTCATTCACAGCTGCAAACCCCTCCCTAGCCCGAAATTTGCTAAGGCAGATTACACCTCCATTATACCAACCTACAGACAACTTCTAAAACAGTTCAACACTGGAATGAGAAGTCTAATATCACAGACTGGGGGATGTTCTGTGTAGCTGCAGATAGACATCGATTAATACACAGACTCAGTCTCAGCATATATCTTCAAGTGCATCCATGATGTCAGCCCAACGGTAAATAATAGGACCCCAACCAAATGCCCTATGTTAATAGTAATGTCCATGCGAAGCACAGACCATGGTCATCTGCCTATAGATTGAAGGACCTGGAGGATTTCAGGAGGGCCAGATATGACCTACAAAAGGACCGTAGGAGAGAACCTACATTCGCTCCACCCTTCCTGACACATTGGACCCCCTTCAATTCGCATACTGCCTCAATTGATCATCGGATGATGCCATTGCCGTGACGACACGTCTGCAAGTTTGGCATGTCTGCAAGAACTCTCACCAACGTCTACAGGTGCACCACGGAGAGCATCCTCTCACCAACGTCTACAGGTGCACCATGGAGAGCATCCTCTCACCAACGTCTACAGGTGCACCATGGAGAGCATCCTCTCGTGCTGCATCACTGCCTAGTACGGCAGCTGCTCTGCCGCTAGTCGCAAGGCCCTGCAGAGGGTGGTGAAGTCAGCAGAGCGCATCATCGATTGCTGTCTCCCCTTCGTGCAAGGCATCTACCGCACAAGGGACAGAGTGCATTATGTGGCCCTCTTACATAGATCTGCAGAAGAAAGGTCTGACCCAGAGGTGCTACTGACAGAGTGTCCGATAAATGAAAACCTTGTTTTTTTGCGTAAAATGTCAACACATATATATCCGGGTGTATAAAGGAAATAGAAAAAGTCAGTGTGCTTCCAACACCTCCAATATCCAACTTATACTGTGCTTGAACCAGTGATCCTCAACTTGGTAACACACGTGACTGTCCTGCATGACAACGTTCCAAACCGGTGAAACTATACAAAATGTAACCATTGGATAGTTCCATTGTGGAGTTAGCTTCTAGTCATGTTTAACTCTGTTACATTCACCCCTACTAAACTGTGGGTGAAATATCAACAATATGAAAAGTGGACTATTAACTAACTAGAAAATAAATATCTACTATCTTACAGAAAAGCCTCTGAATGAGAAACTCTAGTTTAAGGCGGTATAATACTTTGCAAGGTCAAACCAATTTATTCCAACGTGGTATAATGTCTCTGTGAGTGGATACTTACACTAACACTGTTAATGATCGGAGGAATAGAGGAATCGCAGCCACACTGCTCAGTAAGGTTGGGTCAGATCTCTCAAACACACACGTAGGCACAATCCCACACACACTCACACACACACCCTCTCATACCCTCTCACAAACACACCAACTGCAACACATGCAAGCACATACTCGCTCTATTACACACACAAACACACGTGCACATATAATCTCTCTCTCTCACACACACACACACACAGCCCAATTAACCAGGGCAGAGTTTAATTTGTAGTTCCAAGAAGAGTCCCGGCTGTCACATGTGATCAGGGATTGAGACTTTTCTCTGCCAACTACGGGCATCCAACTATCCACTTGCTATTCAGTCACTCATACACCCACAAAGACACAGCAATTTAAACACACATACATATTTGTCATAACAAAGAAAACTAAACGCAATTTTCTTTGTATTTTACATGAAAAGAAAGCAAGCAAGAGTAAGTCAAGAACAATAGAGATTAACAACGAATAGGTGAAAGAGAGGGGAAAAAAACTATTTTGATGAAGGTTCCGATGTGGGATCAGGGCTCACCTTCTGTATTACCGTTGCGCTGTAGATATGAGTTAGCCTCCCTTTCGTGACAGGATTGTAGCCGAAGGCAATTTCTATGGCGCTCACCTTGCAAGAAATCTCCCTATATTAGCAATAAGGCTGTGTTGTACATTTAAGCAGTAAAGCATACCTGGGGTTTTGTATGAGGCCAATAAGGGTTGTTCACATCCACCTCTCCTCGGGCCTTATAGCGCTTTTAACAACTTTAAAAAATGTAATCTTCTGAATTAACAGTTAACCACTGATATTGTTTTGCCTAATGGAAGCCTGGAAGCACCACAACCAGCAATCAAAATGTTTTTTGGTAAAACGAATAACCGCTTGATTTCCCAAACCAGAAGCTTTGAAAGAGGGGGCAGAGCATGAGGGCCCTATTGCAAAGATTCGTCACAACGAGCGGTTCTCATGGACGATGCGAAGGGGTGTAACTGAATCAGCAAGGCAGTGACTTTATCGATGCACAATTCTGGCCCCTGAGGGCCCCTTGAAGATGATCGGGAACAATAAGTCTGTAAATTATGTTGACATATTAAGACCGTCTAAATATACGTATTTGGGGCATGACAATGTAATGAAAAGTAGCCTGATTCGTCTAATATTTGATCATGTTAGGTAAACCAGTCGGTCACACATATAGAACCAAAGAGATAATGCTAACCAGTTGAATATGTTCCTACAAAGCTAGCTATTTGTTGACAAATAAAAAGTTAGCTATTTTACTATTTCACAAACAAAATATGCTAAGTTAGTAGCTAGTTGTGATGAAGCAACTGGCTCCGGTCTGTTATAATCACAACGCTTATTAGAAGTAGCTGGCAATGCTAGAATATGCTGATCTACATACTGATATGGGATATAGTTTAGGGGTAATGCTAACTTGAGACGTGGCCCACAACCAAATATTTCTTTGTGATTATATATATATATATATATATATATACATTTGCTGACTTGCCATTTTTGTGTGGCCAGTTGCCAGCAGTTCCTCCTATTGCTCAATGATTGCAGTTTTGCTTAAAGTTGACGTAGAGCAACTGTGAACATGAAAGAGACATAGCTGGTCCCTATGAATTGCAGGTCACAGTTCCATCCGCGCACAGACACACACACTTTGTGGTCCGTGAGCTGACATTAATCACAATCCACTTCTGTGGCCTGACTGATGTCTGTGAGATCAATACAATGTCTACCATACTGACAAGTTTTTACTATGTCTACATGCTGCGAAGTCCCTGGGAGAGAGAGTGTGGGATCATGATGCGGGAGTGTCTGTGTTTGCGTGTTTTTACTGTCCTGTTGGGAGCGGAAGATCTGTGCACGAATAGTAAAACAAGGAAGATTTGACCTTGCAGGGACATTTTACCAGGTTCATGGTCAAAGTTGCAATATCATTTAGGAGTTGCGGTTTGGTTTAGGTAAAGGTCAGGCAAAATTGAATTTAGAATAAGATGAATGTCTTGGGTCCCCACTTTTATAGTAGCATTGAAGATATTGGGTATTGCTTTGTGTGTTTGTGTGTGTGTTTTTAGGTCTGTGTGTATGTGCAGCAGTTTGTGTGTGAGTGAGTCAATAAGTGAGTGTGAATGTTGTTATGCATGTAGAGCACATATATCAGACACTAACACACATCACGTGAGTGTTCTGTTTACCACTGAACATCCAAAATGCAGCCTTGGTCAAACATCAGGACCTTAAATCTTAAGGACAAATAAGGTTTTAGCAGATTTCATCCGTACTGGTTTGTTATGACTCAGAGGATCTACCCAACACACACAAACACACACGTCAACACATAAATACAAACACACACACACCAACCAACACCTCTGTCCTGCGGTGCTGTTATGACCTACAAGACCTGCCTCCACAGGTTTTGATAATAATTGCTCCTGCCTGAAATAACAGTCAATATCTCCAGCTCCTCCTACTAATGCCAAACACATAGAGAACAGCTCAGTATAGGATGTCATGACAGGCTTTTGGACGTTCTGTGTTGTTCCCGGAGATCTACTGTCCTGTAGGTTCTCTCTCCAACTATAATTTAGCCCACCCAATTCTAATAACTAGCTGGACGAAAAGTTTCATCGGGTTAGTCACAAATGGGAATGAAAAGGGAAAACCTACTGGAGCATAGATCTCCAGGAACAGGGAGGAGCAGTCGCGATCTAGCCAGAAGGGCTGAACTAAATACACAGAATAACAAAGTGAAAACCCAAGGAGACACAGAAGACATGAACCGGAAAACACTCCCATACGGCTGGGATCCTTACAGTGTGAGCCCCATGAAAGCAACACCATGAACATCAACTACAGCAGAAAAGCAATGGATTTACAACGGCTGTAGGAGTACAGTTGAAGTATAGTAAAACTACAGCACTTTGGGATGACAGGGGCTGAGGTGGATGTGAGAGGCCCTGTTATAGACTGGTAATCCCCTACTGAATCACACGGTTTCCCCTGATGTCCCATTTTGGCAGGGTGTAAATGTGGTTGTCACAGCAGCAAAGGAAGTCTGACCACACGTCCATGGTGATAGAACACTCAAG
>JACXGK010001307.1:32111-72923 GCA_016801125.1 Novumbra hubbsi | reverse complement strand
ACCGTGAACTGTTGAGACAAGCACAAACAATAAACCACACCGGGTGTGGCTAGAAATGAACCTAAGTAGGCTCCCCAATCAGAGTCAACTGAATGCAGCTGCTCTGACTGGGGAGCCCACAATGGCATGAAGAGGGCTAGAGGCCTCACAAAAAGTCTTGCCCTGAAATGGCCAGGGGCTCGCAGCCAGGGCATGACAGCATGTGCATAACCCATGTTTATATACAAACTAGTTCATTTTCTAAACGTTTTGGATCATAAGACATTGTCTTTCTAAATAACATTTATTTAGAGGAATCTTTATGTAGAGCAACCATATTATTTTGTCCAGTTATTTAAAACAACTGGGGAAACTTGACAATATTCCTTAGCAATTTTTCCTTTTCTATGCTTTTGGCAAAGATTTAAATACATAAAATAGTTAATACTAACAGGATAGGGCACCCACCAAGATTGTGTGCATATTTAGTCAGTAGTAAGTCCGTCTATATCATTGTAGCACATTATGAGAGCCATGAGATCTTCCAATTATATGCTGTATGCAGACGATTCTTCTCATTGGTCATTTGACATTTTCGCTCGGCCATACTTCAGAAGAGTCGAGTTTAACTGCATGCACTTCACAGAAACGGTGTAATTATTTTCTTAATTGAGGCAAGTTTAGTTTGATATCTCTGTTCCCCTGGGCACTTGGAGGCGGGACTAAGTAAGAAGCATTCATGTGTCTCTACCATAAAGGCCAACTGTCCTCAGCAACTGCAAAGGGTATCAGCCAGCTGTCATAATGCATTATGTGATTCTTTTTCTATGTTATGTATTACAGCTCCTTTTTAAGATTTTATCTGTGTTTCTCTAAAACATAATTATTATAACTGCTTGATTCTAATTATTACAATTATATTTTTAAAGATGGTATTAATAAGTAAAGAAAAAAACATAAATTCCAGCTTTTACTTATTTTGAAACCTTAGTTAACCTTTTTGCTTGTCTTGTCCACAGGATGGCTCAAGGCAGCGGAAAGAGAGAAAGAAGACCGTTTCATTCAGCAGTATGCCCACTGAGAAGAAGATCAGCAGTGCGAGCGACTGCATCAATGCCATGGTGGAGGGCTCGGAACTGAAGAAGGTGCGCTCCAACTCGCGTGTTTACCACCGCTACTTCCTGCTGGACGCCGACATGCAGTCCCTTAGATGGGAACCTTCCAAAAAAGAGTCAGAGAAAGCCAAAATTGATGTCAAGTCTATCAAAGAGGTGCGTACAGGCAAGAACACAGAAACATTTAGGACCAATGGAATATATGATCAGATCTCAGAGGACTGTGCATTCTCAGCTATATATGGGGAAACCTATGAGTCCTTGGACCTGGTTGCAAACTCAGCCGATGTGGCAAACATATGGGTGACCGGGCTTAGGTACCTAATATCCTATGGGAAGCACACTTTGAATATGATTGAAAGCAACCAAAACAACATGCGTGCCTCCTGGCTTGGGGATGTTTTTAGTCGGGCTGATGCCTACAACAGCAAGCACATCAGCCTATGTGCAGCCGTGCAGCTAGTTAAAAACCTAAACCCGGGACTCAAAAATGTTAAGATCGAACTCAAGTTTAAGGAGTTTCACAAATCTAAAGATAAGGTGGGATGTGACGTCACTAAGGAGGAGTTCATTGAAGTCTTTCATGACCTTTGCACGAGACCAGAAATCTATTTCCTTCTCGTCCAGTTTTCTAGCAATAAGGAATTTTTAGATACCAAGGACTTAATGATGTTTCTGGAGGCAGAGCAGGGTATGGCACAAGTAAGTGAGGACACAAGCCTGGAAGTCATTCAGAGCTACGAGCCTTCTAAGGAAGGGCAGCTTAAAGGCTGGCTTTCTCTTGATGGGTTTACCAATTACCTCATGTCACCGGAGTGCCACATATTTGACCCTGAACAAAAAACTGTGTGCCAGGACATGAGCCAGCCATTGTCGCACTATTACATCAACGCTTCTCACAACACATACCTGATCGAGGATCAGTTCCGAGGTCCCTCTGACATTACAGGATACATTCGTGCTCTCAAGATGGGTTGTCGTAGTGTTGAACTAGATGTGTGGGATGGACCAGATAATGAGCCTGTCATTTACACTGGCCACACAATGACCTCGCAGATAGTCTTTCGCAGTGTCTGTGAAGTTATCAACAAATATGCCTTTGTTGCATCTGACTTTCCTCTCGTATTGTGTCTGGAAAACCATTGTTCCTTAAAGCAACAGAGAGTCATGTTTCAGCACTTAAAAAAGATTCTCGGGGATAAGATCTACACAGATCCACCAAAACCTGAGGACAGCTATCTACCCTCACCTTCAGACCTCAGGTATAAGATTTTAGTAAAGGGGAAGAAGCTGGTTACAACCTGCACTAGCTCGGAGGGCGAAGTGACAGATGAGGATGAAGGAGCAGAGATGTCCCAAAGAATGAATATCGAATCTGCCGAACAACAGAGCGTCCCACAGAAAAAGTTCCAGCTGTCCAAAGACCTTTCTGACCTGGTGACATTGTGTAAATCAATTGAATTTAAAGACTTCCCAACAGCTTTTCAGAGACAGAGGCACTGGGAACTTTGCTCGTTTAATGAGGTCTTTGCCGGTCGCTGTGCCAGTGACTTCCCAGGGGACTTTGTCAACTACAACAAAAAGTTCTTGGCGCGGGTATACCCTAGTCCAATGCGGATCGACTCTAGTAACATGAACCCTCAGGACTTCTGGAAATGTGGTTGCCAGATTGTGGCAATGAACTACCAAACCCCAGGCCTAATGATGGACCTCAACATTGGCTGGTTCCGCCAGAATGGGAGCTGTGGGTATGTGCTGCGTCCAGCCATTATGAGGGAGCAGGTGTCCTATTTCAGTGCCAACACTAAGGACTCAGTGCCTGGAGTGTCTCCTCAGCTCTTACACATTAAAATTATAAGTGGACAGAACTTCCCCAAACCCAAAGGCTCGGGTGCGAAAGGAGATGTTGTTGACCCGTACGTCTACATCGAGATCCATGGTATCCCTGCTGATTGTGCTGAGCAAAGGACTAAAACTGTCCCTCAGAACGGGGAGAACCCCTTGTTTGATGAAAGCTTTGAGTTTCAGATAAACCTACCAGAGCTGGCCATGGTGCGCTTTGTGGTGCTGGACGATGACTACATCGGTGATGAGTTCATTGGCCAGTACACAATCCCCTTCGAGTGTCTCCAGGCAGGATTCCGCCACGTACCGTTACAGTCGCTTACAGGGGAAATGCTTCCACATGCCTGGCTGTTTGTCCACGTGGCCATCACCAACAGAAGGGGCGGTGGCAAGCCTCACAAGAGGGGGCTTTCAGTGCGCAAGGGCAAACGAAGTCGGGAGTACGCCACCATGAGGGTGCTGCTGATCAAGGCCGTGGATGATGTCTTCAAGACAGCCACACTGCCACTAAAAGAAGCAACAGACCTTAGAGAAAACATGCAGGTAAGGAGGTTTTTAAAAAAATCAAGTTATGCCTTATCTTATGGTGCAGGAAATGTTCATGAATTCATAGTTATTTAAATCGAGTTAATTTACTCATCTGCTGCAGGTATGGGAATGTTTTTGTAATGAAATTACTGAAAATTAAATCTCCCCCCTACTGAGTAAACCATGGAACACAGACTGGGCTCTGTAGCCTCAGAAAAGCCTGTTCTGGCACAACAAAACAAAGCCATCAGACCGCTTGATATAATCAGATTTCACCTAATCCCTGTGTATTGTGCAACAGTAAAGACCGTCTTTAAGAGACTTCAAAGCTCAGACGTAGTCTCCTGAGATCCCTATTTGAGCACTGCGATTTTGAGCCAAAAAGAGCATTCCTGTTCTACGCAATGTATTCCCAATAAATGTTCATAAACAACAAACAAAATCAAATCAAGTATTTGGGCAGTTTTGGTTTTTTCGGCTCTGTACTCCATTATTCAATTTTAAAGGATGGGATTGAAACATGGACTCAGCTTAATTTAATGGTATTATCATCTGTTTTGAATGAAACATTTATTTAGACCAATTGTAATGCCGTTGCCTAGGGGCTCAGTCCATTTACTGAACTGGTCAATTGTTTGGTCGCTAGGCCCTTGGTTGATTTTGGTCTTCATAGTTAAGCAGTCAATATTGTTTTCTTCAGAGACAGCGATTAGTGCCTGTAATCTGTTGGCAACTTATTAATTTCAGCTGCTGTGGGTTTGTCATTGTTTTTCCTCAGCCATCGGTTCTTAAAGAGGTCCAAAAGACTGGTTTGAGCAGTACTTACATGCGTGGTATGAATGTAAAACTGCATTTTATTCGCTACTGAGGTGTAATACTTTATCTATCACAAATACATTTTGAATGTGCTTGTTCAGAACCCCACATTTAGCACATTGACCAGTGTTTCAAGCATGTCAACATGGGTGCACATATGCATATCTGTGACTGGAATGCAAAAGTATTGTTATTATTGGGTTAGAAGTATTTTATAATACAGGGGTTAAATTGGGATTTGGGAAGTGGGGGAGCCCTACTTTTATGTGGTGGGGGCACTCAACTATAACCTAATGATGTAATACAGGGGTTGAATTAGGATTTGGCAAGTGGATGAGCCATACTTTTGCATGGTGGGGGCACTCTACTATAACCTCATGGTGTAATAATACAGGGGTTAAATTAGGATTTGGCAAGTGGAGGAGCCATACTTTTGCATGGTGGGGGCACTCAACTTTGTCGTCAAGGTTATACAGTGGGGAGAACAAGTATTTGATACACTGCCAATTTTACAGGTTTTCCTACTTGCAAAGCATGTAGAAGTCTATAATTTTTATCATAGGTACACTTCAACTGTGAGAGATGGAATCTAAAAATAAAATCCAGAAAATCACATTGTATGATTTTTGAGTAATTAATATGCATTTGTTTGCATGACATAACTATTTAATCACCTACCAAAGAGTAAACATTTTGGCTCTCACAGACACGTCATGTTTTCTTTAAGAAGCCCTCCTGTTCTCCACTCATTTCCTGTATTGACTGCACCTGTTTGAACTTGTTACCTGTAGAAAGGACACCTGTCCACACACTCAATTAAACAGACTCCAACCTCTCCACAATGGCCAAGACCAGAGAGCTGTGTAAGGATATCAGGGATCAATTTTTAGACCTGCACAAGGCTGGGATGGGCTACAGGACAATAGGCAAGCAGCTTGGTGAGAAGGCAAAAACTGTTGGCGCAATTATTAGAAAATGGAAGAAGGTCCAAATGCCGGTCAATCGCCCTCGGTCAAGGGCTCCATGCAAAATCTTACCTCGTGGGGCATTAATGATCATAAAATCCTGCAGCGCACGCAAGGTCCTCCTGCTCAAGCCAGTGCATGTCCAGGCCTGTCTGAAGTTTGCCAATGACCATCTGGATGATCCAGAGGAGGAATGGGAGAAGGTAATGTGGTCTGATGAGAAAACTAAACTCTACTTGCCGTGTTTGGAGGAAGAAGAATGATGAGTACAACCCCAAGAACACCATCCCAACCGTGAAGCATGGAGGTGGAAACATCATTCTTTTGGGGATGCTTTTCTGGAAAGGGGACAGGATGACTGCACCGCATTGAGGGGAGGATGGATGGGGCCATGTATCGCGAGATCTTAGCCAACAACAACCTTCCCTCAGTAAGAGCATTGAAGATGGGTCGTGGCTGGGTCTTCCAGCATGACAACAACCCGAAACACACAGCCAACCCGAAATACCCAATAGAAAATCTTTGGAGGGAGCTGAAAGTCCGTATTGCCCAGCGACAGCCCCGAAACCTGAAGGTCTGTATGGAGGAGTGGGACAAAATCCCTGCTGCAGTGTGCGCAAACCTGGCCAAGAACTACAGGAAACGTATGATCTCTCTAATTGCAAACAAAGGTTTCTGTACCAAATATTAGGTTCTGCTTTTCTGATGTATCAAATGCTTATATCATGCAATAAAATGCTAATTAATTACTTAACAATCATACAATGTGATTTTCTTGATTTTTGTTTTAGATTCCGTCTCTCACAGTATGATAAAAAATTACAGTCCTCTACATGCTTTATAAGTAGGAAAACCTACAAAATCGGCAGTGTATCAAATACTTGTTCTCGCCACTGTATGATGGAGTGGCTGGCGAAAATAGCCTCATTTGTAACCTGCATTTATAATGTTACATTCCTGGCCAGTGGAAGTAGGGGAGCTCAGCTCCTCCTTGGTCTCATTCTCTTCCTATGTGCAGGAGCCGAGCTCCTCCCAACGTGATCCTCGGTTATCTGTATAACATGACATACTCACAATATGTCCATGGTCTCCTTTCATAAAGGTGGAAATGGTTGATGCTATTTTTTCAATGAAGGAGAACTATACTTAATTTTACCCCCACTTGGAGCTTGGTCTATTGTGGTGCGGTTAGCTATTTCATTGTTAGGGTTTATTCTGGTAGTTGTGTTTACATTTCAGTCATTTTGTGCAACAACAAGTCATGGCCCTGAAACTAAGACATCTTGGGCTTTCATTCACAGTTTGTCCTTCCTGAAGTCTAGGCATTGTTTAAATTGGACCGTTCGCAGGAAGAACATGTTCTGTTAACAATTGCCTTGCACAGGGTGTTCTGTGAGTACTGCTGTTTCTAGCCCCTTTATTAGTAGAAAGGCATATTTACATAAGTCATTTAATGGAGCTCAACGGTCATTAGACCAACTAGATCAATAAGATAATTACTCAAGTAAACCTTGTCACAACAATGAGCATTATTTGAAAGGACACAAGTTAAAGAACTGGACTAAAACACTGTAAAACAGGCGGAAGCATCTTGCACTTACACTCAGCTACCACGTTTTTTTTTAGGTACCCCAGCTTGCAAGCATTCAAACAACAAATGCAACTTAATATGCATCGCTCCAAAAGTTAAGGGAACAAGTAATAAACACAGTATAACACCAAGTCAATTAAACTTCAGCCCAGCACCGTGCAGCTCGTTAGGCATTCGCCAGAGAACACCAGAATGACCAATGGTCCGCCATTGTTGCCCCTTTTCTTTTAACTGATGAGAGCAGGTTCATGCTCATGCTGACGCTGAGCTTGGAGATGCCGTGGTGAACGTTATGCTGTCTGCAACATCATCCGGTGTGGCAGTGGGTCAGTGCTGGTCTGCGGGGGGTATATCCTTGGAGGGTCGCACAGACCTCCACGTGATAGCCAATGGTACTCTGACTGCAGTTAGGGACTGGGTTTAAACCCTCAGACCCATCCTCAGACCTTACTTTGGTGCAGTGGGCCCTGGGTTCCTCCTGGTTCATGACAATGCCCGGCCTCATGTGGCCCGAGTGTGTAGGCAGTTCCTGGATGATGAAGGCATTGATGCCCTGTACTGACCCTCGTGGTTCCCAGCCCTCAATCCAATTGAGAACCTCTGGGACGTTATTTATTGGAGCATCCAACGCTGCCAAATATTGCCACAGACTGTCCAGGAGCTCACTGTTACCTTGATTTCGGTCTGGTGAGTAGATACCCTAGGACACCATCTGCCGTCTCAACAGGAGCATGTCCAGACGTTGTTGGGAGTGCATATGGGGGTGGGGGCATGCACACTACTAAGTCTCATTATGAGTTGCTGTGATGACATTTTTGTTATCAATGAATTACACAATGCACGTTAAAGATTTTTCTTATCTAGACCTGACGTGTGATTTAAGTTTTCCCTTAATTTTTTGGTGCAGTGTACAGAACAGACTGACGTGTTCAAAAGGTTTTAGTTGTGGTTCGACCAAGCGGTCAGAAGGATAACATGTTTGATCTATGCCACTTTGAGCATGATATTGGTAGTTTGTTTCAGTGTCTCCGAAACAGCTTTTCAATGAGAGGGATCATAGGAAATTGGCTCATTCAAGCTATTTTATAACCTTTCGTTACAACCGTGGTGATTAGAAGGGCAGAAAACCATGTTCCACTCTTGTTGGCTAGATGAGGCTACAGCAGGTGATAACTAAAACCAGACAAACCAAGATTGGAAAACGTTGCCTAGTCTGATGAACTTGTTTTCTTAGCACCTTGTTGAATCAATGCAGCAAAGAAATCTGACTGTTCTTGAGGCAAAAGTATTCTTACTGGATACTACATAGGTGTACCTAAATAAAATGGCCACTGAGTATATGTTTGCAAAGCATTATGCTGCCTCTAGCTATAGCGGCCAACTCTTATCTTTTATCTGGGTCTTTGTACAGTGTTCTCTTCAATTTCCTTACAACAGCATGCTCCAGCTATAGTCTGTCTTCACCCAGACACCGACCCGAGTGTTCATGCTCCCCTGCAGAATGCTATAGTGCCCTTCAAGGAGCTGTGTGGCCTCTCGGCGGTAGCCAACCTGAAGCAGTGCATCCTGGCCCTCTCTTCCCGGCTGATGGGGGCTGACAACAAGCCCCTCCTGGTTTTCAACCTCAAAGATCAGTACCCCAACGTGGAGCCGCAGGGCTTGTTACCCGATGTCCTGAAGAAGCTGGTCAACACCTATGACATGGTGAGGAATACCTTAATCGTGTTGTTTATTTCTTTCAATTTATGTTGTTTTTTTTCATGGGAACATCAGGGTTAGGGTTGGGTAATAGGGCAGGGCTAAGTTCAATAACAGAATCGATGTTGATGCTGGACTGACGTTTATGGAAGTCTGGATGACACAAATCAATGAAATGCAAATGGACAGTACAATTCCTTTTCCTTAATGGGTACACTTTATTTTTAAGTAATCTATTGCATTAATGTGTTTATGGTTGATTATGCACTTTTCCATATGCTGTGGGGGGAAGACTGCCAAAAGTAAAATGCAACGGCAATGCTTCATTTGGCGTCAGAGTTGAATACATCAGGATGCCATTGCTAGCATTTTTAAGTTGCATTAAACCTGTCCGTCAAATACTCTTGGCAGGGTGTTGCTAACAGCAGAAGTTGGCATCAGTAGCAGTTGGCTTCAGCAGATGCCAGCAGATGCCTGCAATTTAACTTTTGGACCTCTTGTCAACAAGCGCTACGGTAGTTGGTTAAGGACAAACACTTTTTTTAAACTTCAGCATTGCTGAACACAGTGTGCTATCAGTTACATAAGAACAACATGTACTTTCCATATCAGTGCCAATTTCTGATTGATATTATGGTAATGGTTTCCATAGTGAAGTTTCCTGTTTTTGCTTTGTGGTCAGGGTTTGTGGCCACTGACCTGGATGCTTGTACGTTGGTATCACAGGAGATGAACTTTTCTTACACTATCCCTAACCTTTATTCTAACCTTAACCACATGGGAAGTGTGCATGTTCATATTTAGGAGACTGTGGGAATGGCAGGACCTCACTGAAGAGCATGTACAACTATGTATTGTTTTTTGTTTCCTTTTTTAGAGCTTCTTGTTGTGATGGTAGTATTGGTAACAAAGTCTCACTTGAATTTTGAATAAACACATCAGAGATCATGGACACGTCTGTCCATCTTCTTAATCAGTACAGTTAGACATCTTAATAGTATTATTGTTATCATAAACCTGTTAAAGAAGTGCTGTTAGAAACTTTACAGAAAGGTTAGCATGGGTGAAGCATTGGCCAGTTGATCATCAGAGGGGGACAAACAATGGTGCTGAAAGTAATTGGAGTAACCTAATTTATTGTAACAATTAACATCACTAAGTATTACGGGATCATTCAAATCCTGTTTATTTATATTAAGAGTTAATAGGTATGCCTACTTGTTAGCCAGACTATCTATAGATCTATTGGCTGCCTAATGTTCCAGTACTGTCACCATGCACAACAGGCAGCCAATAGATCTATAGATAGTCTGGCTAACAAGTAGGCATACCTCTTAACTATTAATATAAATAAACAAAATTTAAAGCTGTATGTAAAGGAATGCATTACCTTTTTTAATGAAAACTTGGCAAAAAGCTTAGCTTGGCTATTGTTTTCTGTGTATTTCGAAATTAAACTAGTAAAATAGTATTAGTAACACAAAACATTCTGCAACAATGCTATGTTTGGTCATGCCTTGTAAGAAAAAAAGGTTTAAAAAAAATAAAGTTGTGACTTGGTGGTGTTTTTACTTTGTCATAGTCTGCCTTCCATATTCACTTTCCGAAATGGGAAACATTTAAGGAAGTGGGCAGCATTTAGGGAACCTTTGTTGTCTTCTATCATTCCTCTGGCTTAATAAAGTGATGGATGAGTAGGCCCCATGTGATAAAGGCAGGCTACCATGCATACATTTATAAGGATGTTTTTAGTTATTTACAAACAACCGTTTTGTTGCTAACTACTTTTGTTTAACCTTTGAGAAATGTGGTTAGAATGCATAATGTCTGTGTGATTTATTCCCTGAACTTGATAATGGTGAATTAAAATATTGAATCATTTATTTATTGTACATGACAACATTTTGAGAATGTGAAGGGGTCTAAACTTTCTAAAGCAACTGTAGGCCATCCATTTGTAAAGATCCAACCCCCTTGAGCTGTTAAAGGGAGTTGACCAACACTGGTCAAATTCTCGCAGATCTCCAGAAAGGCTTATTACATTGGGGTCAATTGCAGATTGGTCACAAAGCATCTTTCAGCCATTTTTGCTCCCACTCCAGGCCTTAGTTCCTCAGGGAGAGCATACTCACCCGTCAGGTGGACGGCTTGCTTAGAAACATCCTGAAGACACTCCAGTCAGTGACTGAATCAATCAATGATAATCATTTTATAAAGCCCTTTTTATATCAGCAGTTGTCACAAAGTGCTTTTACGGATCCCCATGGAGTGAACTAATCTGAATACTTACTGAAGGCAATGCATTTTATCCTTAGCAATCTGTAACCAAATGCTTAAAATATGCATGAAAACACAGCAATAAATGCAGAAATGTTCATTTTCTTTTGACATCTGTTTTCTGTGGCCCACACGTGTACTATTGCAATGTGCTATGCACAAATGTATGACATGTAGATGTGTTGGTGATGCTGATAATGCCCACTGTGGAAAAAACGGTCATAGGCCAACGTCTGCATTGGTACATCATTACCGTAGCATCAAATGTCATTTACATCATGTATTCATAATGCACTATTTTCCAGACTTAAGAAGTCCACCACAGAGCAACGGTAATATGCTAATTAACCTCTGAAGGTATTAGTCATGCATTATTTCACTTAAGCGTCTGTGACAGCTGTGGACAGGGGTTAGTGAAGTACGGTTTGGTTCGCGGGTTAATCCTTAGTTGCGGCTGGGGCTGATATGACAGTCACTTTAAAAAGTAGTAGCACTTTAATGGGAGTATACAAGGTGTTATAAAATAAACATCGGTAATGGTATCTTTTTTGTTCCCTTAAGTCTTGTGTAGCTCACTTGGTAGTTGCCTGGCAAATTGCAATGTGGATTTGATTCTCGTGGGGTTTCTGTATGAAAGAGTATGTTCTACTGTATGTCGCTCTGCATTGGAGTGTCTGCTGAATGACTTAAATGCTATGAGTCAACCAAAATGACATATTTGTTTTCCTTGTTGTCAGTATTTAGTGCACCCTTCCCAGAGATAATGCCACTGAGCCTGTTTTATATGAGTTTGGAAAACACATAGTTTGTGTTTTCTTGCTCTGAAAGGCTCCCCAGCACTCGGCACTCTAAAGATGTCCTTCCAAATATGCACGGCCTCCACCTCACCTGGTGTGAGCTATGTCCCCTTTGTCAGCCAGTCATCGACTCAAAACGATAAATGTTCAAGTCATATCACATTTGAGTCACCGCATATTAATGGGTCTGCAAGCTGCTGGATCCCCAGTAGTGATCTCATGGGGTTCAACACAAGCTACCGTGGCTTATTTAAACATGTTCTCATCTCAAATTCTTGTTTATTGTTTTGATCATTGTTCGTTGACCATGTTAAAAATAATATTTTTTACATGGATGTTAATTGTGGAGGTTGTGCTTGTTATAAATGTATTATTCCAGAACCAAAGGGAAGTGCCAATGTTTCAACTCTTTAATACAACTATCAGTAGTTTATTTAATTATAATTTTTATTTTAAGCTTTATAAAACACCACTGTAGGACCGGTATGTGCATAAACGATCATAGCCCGTATTTAGTGAGCAAAGCGGGCTTGGAATCCAGCAGCTTACCTC
The DNA here is from genome assembly GCA_016801125.1 of Novumbra hubbsi. Classification (NCBI taxonomy): domain Eukaryota; kingdom Metazoa; phylum Chordata; class Actinopteri; order Esociformes; family Umbridae; genus Novumbra; species Novumbra hubbsi. Next base: position 60,760 of record JACXGK010001307.1, on the reverse strand, counting down.
CATCCACTATAAATATCTCCACATAATGCTGTGTCTGTCAGCATGTCTGTAATTTCTTCACCCATTAGTGAAGTAATCACAGTGTGGCTGACAGCCCCTAGCCTTGTTACTGCAGCTGTGGACTGTAACAAACCCTGCCACACACTACATCGTACCCACGTCATCTTTCCTTAGCTTGTGCTCAATCTGCCTTTGCATTTTCGCAATGTGCCATATTGACCATGCTCTGGGTAACCCTTGTTCTACTGTTTGACGCTGACACCCTAAAATAGGCCACATTGTCAAATGTGAGTATGCTATCTGTGGAAGTTGCCTATTTTTGTCACTTACTCAGTGTTGAAATTGGGTCACCGAAGAACATTTCCCAATGATTTTCTTAGTTTATCACGTGGTCGTAAGGGGCTGGGGCCATTGTTTCGAATCTCTGCCTGCCTGTTGTGGAGCGCATGGTTCAGTGGTTTGCCGAGGACCGTCTGTCAACCACAGTGCGGCTCCTGTCACATTGCTTTCAGGGCTCCTAAGTCCACCCTCCCTGTGTTTCCTACTGGCTGGAGAGCTGGCAGAGCAACAGGGACCTCTGGGCCACCTTGTTGGGTCAACCGGCCGGCACACGGAGCTCTGCTGTACCGTCCCACGCTGCCCTCCCTTGTTTGGCCGGTCCACCTTGGCACCTGCTTTTATTACCTCGCGGTGCTCTTATGTCAATTGCTCCAGAGCCGGAGGGCACAAAGCCCGGCACCCGTGGGTCTAAGGGGGGCAGGAGGCTGTCACACATGGGCCCCCTAACCCCAGATCTGCCGCTAGGGACCTCGTCTGAGACCGCTAGGAAGAAGGAAGTTCCAGATGGCCGTTTTCGTGTGTACAGCTCCTGGATCTTTTACTGGTTATTTACCAGCCTCCGTGACAGTAAACACACGTGTCATTAACCTCCCAAAACACCCCCGCGCCCCGTCCTTGTGGGATGTAACTGGGATGTATTTTTGGATGTTATGTCAGGCATTAGAAGTGCAAATGGATTTCCAGGCCCCTCTCTATGTGATAAAAGCCACTATGAGAATTGCAATACGGTCTGGAGGTCAGAAGCGTTTGTACAGTCAATTATGGCTGCAAGTCAGTCGGGGAGCCAAATGTATCCCTTTGCTGCTCAGCTGTACTCCACAGATTTGGTAGTACTATGGCTCAGAACAAAGCCTCTGATATTTACCGCCGATGCCCGTAGTAATTCAGCCATGGTAATTTGCCTAATCTTGATTTAACACTGTTGAAATGGCAACAATGTAACAAGATTGGAGTCTTATTTTACATGTGACATGCAGTTATTGTTATACGCTTGTTGTCTTGCATCATTCAATAACATGCCCTTCTGCATACTGCTCCGTTCATTTCAGAGGTTTCACAGTGGCTAAACTCCTGCTGCTTTCCCCTCTGGTACTTCTATATGGGCCGTGGCGTCTTCTCCCCACATCGCATGGATACTCTGCTACTAAAATAAATATTGCACACCACCCCAGGAAGTCAAGTTACTGTAAAGGGAATATGACGATCAAATGGACTAATGTCTGCTTCCGCCTCTTCTGACAGATGATCCAGACCATCAAGAGTCTGCTGGAGAACTCTGACGATGTTTACGAGCGAATACTACTCACCCAGAAAGCAGGTAAGGGAGAGAAGGAGATGAAGAGGGTTTGTTTGGCAGGAAAAGCCCCCAAAATGTCTGTTTTGTGCAAAGAGACGGTGTCCCTTAGATCTTCCCTTGTTAAATGTCTACCCATGCCCCTGTCTGAAGTAGGCCACAGAGACCAGAGGCTGAAAAAAGACGACTGATTGTACTGGCCCTTTTTACTCAAGTTATTACCATTTGATTCAAGGCTCATTTCTTTGACCCGGCTGCTGTCCTGATTTTAGATTTTGCTTTTGATGATCCTTATGGCATCAGCCTTACCGCTCCTCTAATTAGGCCTATTGCAGTGGAGGTGCTGAACAGAAGGTCCTGAACAGAACAACAGGTCCTGATCAGAACAACATGAAAGACGGGCAGGCGCTTACAGTCTATCAGGAACCGTACTGCAAGATGGGTAGAAAGAGATCAAGCCCGTCTAATAATACATCCAAGAGAATAGTTTACCATAGAGGATGTAAGAGGGTGTTTCTCTAAGCAGTTGATTGGAAAACATTGTTATGAGCTATGAATTCGTAAATTGCACTTCAATAGGAAAAATGCAGCTTCACCTTTTACCCTGTTGCCTACGGTTGTGTAGCTCGTGCTTGGGATGTATGCGTTTAGCACTGTTTATCCGGCTTCTCTGGCAAGAGTATGGCCATACATGATGCGTTGACTTAAAGATGTCGTGGTAAACACACCATATCTTTACGCTCCGTCAACATTTGGACTGGTATGTCTTCCAAAAACCAAGAGAAATGTTTCAAATCGAGTGGAATTTTCTGGACAAGCTTTGGTTTTTAAAAGTCAGGAATTATAGTAGGCTTGTAGGCTTCCAAGACACACAACAGTCTAGCTCACTGGGTTCAAGCCTCAACTGTGCTGAAAGCTCACGTGTTTTCCGGAGCTCCATGCCGCAATGTATATTGGGTAAGCACCACTTGGGTGTTTAACTGATCACGCTCAAGCAACTCCGGTTGGCCGTTCAGGCCCCTGCAAGCGAACAGGTTGTCAGTCAGGGGAACGTAGCGTTACGCCCTGATCTGACTGACTAGTTGGGCCTACAGTTGAGGGTAGAGGGTAGAGGTACAGTGGAGGGTGGAGGTACAGTGGAGGGTAAAGGCAGAATGGCAAATTTAGGAAAGGGAGGAAAAAATTTGGAAAAACCCCAACCAAGTAAGTATGTAAAAAAGAACTGAGCGTGTTTATTACCACAGTATATATCAAATGCTATTCAAGGATGGCTGTGTCCTTAACAGATACCAATGCATTTCAGCCTTTATTCCCTATATGCATTGTGGCCGTTTCATTTATCATGGGGAAACTTTTTTGGATTGCTTAAGGAAGAAATCCAGATGGTCTCTCCGAGAGTTGTGTTTTATTGGTTTCCTGATGAATACCGCATAAAATGTTCATTGTCTTGGCACATCAAAGGGGCTTCTTGCAAATAAAAGGCTTCACACATCTCATTTTAGTATTCATTTCTTTACCTAAAGGACCTCTATTAAAGCTCCTGCCAAGAGAGGCATTAGCCATTGGTGATCTGAAAATTAAGTTGTAAACTGTCTAAATAAATGCTGCTGAAATAGAATAAACCAATGTCTTCATCTATTCAACAGGGAGATATTTTTATTTAGAAATAATAAAGTGATTACATTTTAATAACTGGTGGAAAAATTACAGCCCCATTAGTTAATCAATCAACACATTATTCATCCTTACGTTGTTACTCAATCACTGGTATTAACCAACTTTACTTTGTTACTCAATCAACCCATTAAGCAGCTTTACTTTGTTACTCAAGCAACCTGTTAATCAGCCTTACTTTGCTTGCAAACAAAGTGTTTTTGCAGCTTCTAAATTATCTGCAGGAAGTAGTAGCACTTGGACATGCATAACTTATTAATGGCAAATCTGACCTACTTAAAATAAAAAAGGCCATGGATGTAAAAGGCAGGTATATTGGTAGAGAAATTTCTTTTTATTTGAATCTGAGGTGGGAAGTGGGCTTTCAGGGTTCCGTACACCCTATAATATCATTCTGTTATTTAATATAGCATTAGCCATTACAGCTAAAACGTCTTATCACGGATAAACAGTACACGTTAGCAGCCCAAGGCTTCTGGTTATAACCATGCGCTAGATTCAGTCTACTGAGCAAGATGTAACCATTGACACAATGGGAAACAGCATATGGTAAACTGAGCAATGAGAATTCAAGGGAATTCTTCCCTGAACTTCTGCAATTGTATCTAAGTGTATGTATGTGTGTGTGTGTGGGTGGGGTTGTGTGGGTTTATGTGTGTATGAAATGACTTCATACAATACACATAGCGTTCCCTATAGACAGCAACAGCTAGTGGAGTTCAGAATATCCATTATAACCTCTCAGGCAGAGTGAGCCCTTGTAACCATAAATAGTACTCTGAAATACATAGATCAAGTGCAATGCTCACAGAAATGAACATCGCCCACAATTGAATAGACATATCCTGAAAGACAAACAGTCTAGTTGTTTCTGCTGTGGTTTTAAGATAACATCTAGTTAACCTAAAACAGTTTGAACCTATTACAAAGTGATTCAACCTATTATATTAATAGACTCACAGTTAAACGGAGCAGGTGATCTTTTTCAGGTCAAATACAGCAAATCATTCAGGAGGATATGATGCATTGAATGAAAAATGTGGCATCTTGCAATTCCTCCTAAAGTTTTAAGTGAGGAAGAGAAGGGTTCATTTTAAGAGACCACCGCACACATGAACCCTTCTGTTTCTCACTCTAAACAGTTCCTATCAGGAGGGGTCCCAGGAAGGGAAAGTGGTGGACCGGCTACAGGGTCCTGGGGGGCCAAGGCTCATTGATGCACGTGGGGAGTGAAGTCTCATCTTTGTGGATGATCTATTGTAGCTCGAAATGCTGAAAGAGTTCATGCTGGTTCTGATAGAAAAGTGTCAGGACACACAGTGCATCACTGTTTGTTGCGTATTGGGCTGCATTGTCACAGACCGGTCAGGGTGCCCAAGCTGACCCCAGTCCACTGCTGAAAGCACCTACAATGGGCTTGTGAGCATCAGAACTGGACCACGGAGCGATGGAAGAAGGTGGCCTGGTCTGATGAATCACGTTTTTCTTACACATCAAGTGGATGGCCTGGTGCAGAGTCATTGGGATTTTTTGGGCCATGTGGATGTTACTTGACACGTACCACCTACCTAGGCATTGTTGCAGACCATGTACACACTTTCTTGGAAACGGTATTCCCTGATGGCATTTGCCTCTTTCAACAGGATAGTGCAGCCTGGCACAAAGCGCAAATGGTTCAGGAATTATTTGAGGAACTCGACAAAGTGCTGACTTGACCTCCAAATTCCCCAGATCTCATTCCAATCGAGCATTTGTGGGATGTGCTGGAGAAATAAGTCTGATCCATAGAGGCCCCACCTACTAACTTACAGGACTTAAAGGATCTGCTGCTAACGTCTTGGTGCCAGATTCCACAGCTCACTTTCAGAGGTCTAGTGTAGTCCATGCGCCTTGACGGGTCAGGGCTGTTTAGGCTGCAGAAGGGTTAGGGTTACACAATATATACACAGTATTAGGCAGGTGATAATAATGTTATGGCTGATTGGTGTGTGTGTGTATCTATGTATGGCAGCGTTTTATTAACCCACTGGGATTTAGCTTAGACTACAGATGATGTGGAAACTCTCATGTTTTTCTGTTTCCAATGGTGTTTATTCAAGTTTGTCTAACTAATGGTTATTGAGAGTCAGGCAAGGTATACTATTACATCAAAATAAGATGGTCCTTGTTGTATCATTGGCTCACCTGCTGCTCAAAATGCTTCATTCATGGACTGTCAAAGGTGACTGAGAATATCCATGAGCTTGCAGACAATATCCACAAACATGCCCTCTCTCGCACGTTGACTCTACACTGTGTCGCTAAGCAACCCCTGCTCTGAGTTGGGTGTGTGTGTGTGTCACAGTGATGTTTCATGAGTACAACATGGTTGACCAGCTGTTGCAGCAGCACCCCACATGAGGGTGAGGGGAAGTCCTGCAGATGTTCCACAGCCAAATCAGAGAGGCTAGGTTAACAAATAATTAGCCCTTTCTACGGTCCACTTACAAAAAACCTCAATGTCCAAAATTTACTTTGCGACGGTACACTCCAAATAGTTGCCTTAATCAGGGCCATATCTTCTCTTCATCTAAATCAGGCATTTGCTCCTGGAGTTCCAATATCGCAGAGCTTTTTAGAATCCTTGACAACCATCCAGACCACACCCACCCCGTATACAGTGCACAAGTAGGGGGATCTGGTGTTGCCATGGAAACAACACCAACAGGGATGGGAACCGACCCAGAGCCAATGGAGCACCGCAATAAATCTGAGTCTGACTGTGTGTGTTTGCCCACAGCTGATTCTGGTGAAGCTACCACTAGTAATCTAAGATGGTTATGAAGCACCTTAACATCCAGACAGTCACAGCTGTTGCTCTGATTTTGGGAACTCTACTGCAACCTGACTTGAATCAAACATGCGCCATCGCCCCTCTGTGTGCTCATGTAGTGCAGGGCTTCGCTGTGGAGAGAGAGAAGTGCAGGCTGGGAGCTCCTCAGGAGACAAACAACTGTTCAGAGCCTTGACACTAATCCACAGTGAGGGGACGTCATGTTAAGTCTCTTCTTTCCCTCTCACAAAGGAAAATGTCTTACTAATCTTTACCGCACAAGAAAGAAAAACACCTTACAAATGTTTACCTCTCAAGAAGGAAAAACATCTTACTAATCTTTACCTCACCAGAAGGAAAGTATCTTACTTATCTTTACCTTACCAGAAAGAAAGTATCTTACTAATCTTTACCTCACCAGCTTTGCTCTCTCCATAATTTCTTAACTTTGTAATGCTGTGCTTGAAGATCAATTTGCAAACCCGCCACCTTTGCTAGTTCTTTTATTTCTAGACGGTCCACTGAAGGCCGGTGAAGGTTGCAGGAGGGTTCTCATAGTCATAGCAGTGTGTTGGGGATACCCTTTTCATTTTGTAGAAATGGACCACTTGTGCATGCTCCTGGGTTTTCTTTCAGACGGCGATGACATTACAGCATTGACCACTTGACCTCAATGCCAATCTTTGTGTCAGATTTGTAAAATACAGAGATGTGTAAATACAGAGCTTAAGCTCATGACCACTGACCCTTTCTTCCCCAGCTATGGAGTTCCATGAGAACCTCCATGAATTGGCAGTGAAAGAGGGCCTGAAAGGCAGAAAACTAACGAAGGCTGTGGAGAGCTTCACCTGGAACATCACCATTCTCAAGGTTAGGGGTTGGTTTTGCAATTTTTTGTTCAGTGCTTTTGTAAAAGTAATCTATTAAATGGGAAGCCCCATAGTCTTGATCCGTTAAAACAACACCAGACTTATGTTGACATACAACTTAGATGGCTCTAACCCAGCATGTCTAATAATGCACCTTGAACTGTCAGGATTGTTTCATTTTATTTATATGGTGGTCTAAACCAAAATCACTGCAACACAACATTCATGTTGAAACAACGTTAAAAGCTCAAAAACTGTTACTTTACTAATTGGCTGCAACCCAGTATCCTAAGTATCATAAACCCCAGACTAAAGGGCCTAAAGCCCCTCCCACCCCCATCCGACCCCCTCATCCGACCCCTCAACCAACCCAACCAGAGAACCAACCGCCCAATGTGACCCTGATAACGATGCGCTAAGAACGGAAAGACGCAAGAGAACAGAAGGGAATTCCAAATAAAACGGATCCAACAAAGCCATTAGGCCAGGGTTGGGGACACAGGAACTGGCAGGGAATTTAACTAGAGGAGCAACTTTAGAGCCCACCAAGAATCCACGGTGTGAGGCTTTGTTTGCTGATGGGACCTGGGTTTGCTGGGTTTAAATAGGATTTGAGTGCATTAATAAGGGGCCTACGTCTGTGCCAGTTGAATTGGCACAAACGTAGTCTGATGTTTGCCTTTGTCCTCTTCATGTAGCCACTGTGTCAATGCACAGGATAATTACGGAGGAATGACCTTTGACATATTTATTTGTGGTATTTCCATGCAGTAAATGGGATTACCTTATGGGCACCCGGGACGATCATGTGTACATGGTCCCAGATGGGTGTGTCTGGGCTGCATCATATATTAAGGCACAAGCTGCGGTGACACTTTGTGGGTTTTGGGGGGATGTCGGGGTCCACTGTCTGACCCACAAAGTACCACTATCCTGCTTTCACTTTTAGTTTTTTTTGTTTAAGTCTGAATGATGCCATATTGTTTGTCTCTGCATCTCCTCCAGGGCCAGGCAGATCTGTTAAAGCATGCCCGGAGTGAGGTCCAGGAGAACCTGAAGCAGATCCACTACGCTGCCCTGACCTGTAACCTCAGTAAAGACGGTCCATCAGGAAGCACGGCGGGCTCTGAGTCTAGGGCCCAACCGGGCAGTCTGGAGGCCATCCCAGAGATGGCTACGGCGGAGGACGAGTTCTTTGAGGAGGACAACTGAAGGCGCATCCTAGTGCCACACATTCCCCCAACCGCAGAGACACACATACCCCCAACCCTTTGACCTAACCTAGTGCCATAAATACTCTGTGTCCCTGCTGCAGTACTACACTTAACCACAGTAGTATGGTTCTAGTAAACATTCCTTTTCCAACACGCCACATTCTACTTTTCCTTAATCCCATACAAAAAGCCCTTAACCCCTCCCACACACCTCAACGTCCAGCAGCAAGATGCTGAGGGTCAACTAGGAGGGCCCGTGGGGCATCTTCCCCGGGAGGGCCCGGGGGGCATCTTCCCCGGGAGGGGCCCGGGGGGCATCTTCCCCGGGAGGGCCTGTGGAAACTGCCATAACAGTCTTAAAGCAGTGCATTTCTGTAGAGACTCAGTGCACTTATTTCCAGACGGATATCAGGGATTGACCCTAGGAGAGCCGCTCTGAATAGTCCAAGGATTTTTAAGCACAATTTTACAGGTTTCTGAAGAATCAGAAACTAGAGCTGTGAATGTAATATAAAACCGGGATTGGAAAGCTAGGCTGAAAGAAGGAAATAGAGAGCTGTTTACGATATTATTCTCATCTAACAAAATAGTATATTCACAGTGTATATGGAGTTCTGTTACCTTTTTTGCAATGTGCATAGTTTTATTATTGTATTCTTAAAAAATACAATTTATTTTGTAAAGGAAATGACTTGTTGATAAAACAAAAAAAAACTTTTGTCTGTGAAATTGGGGTGTCACTATGTAGTGACCTTTAACCTTTCTATACAGAGGAACGGATAAAGAATGCACATTACAGTGTGTAGTAGCCTAGTCTCAAACACAACCAGCAACTGCTACGGGATGGAACTATGGAGTAATATGTTATTAGTGTTATTTGATCATTCCATGTGAAAGGATGAAGTAAGACAGCTTCTTAAACTGTCCTGGTGACCGACTAGCACCCTATTAATTTAGAGATTGTTCGATATATAACTGTGCCTCATTGTTTTATGTCAACCAAGGGGGATGTATGCTAAGGAAAGAGGCACTCTTCCTCACATCCATCCACCTTAAACTGCCTTTCCCAACAAGTTGCTTCTCGTTTGTGTTGTTTCCTTCTTCATTCTCCACAGTGCTCACATAGTTGCTCATGGTTAACCAAAGCAACCCACCCACTCTCCTGGATCTCATTCTTCACTCACCAGTGTTTTAGCTGGGCCCACACTGGGACAAAAGTAGTTTTTTTTTACATCCGTGCTGTGACAGTTGTTGTATAACTGTTGTAACTTTCTGCAGGAAGGACTAAATACCTGTCTTGTTTTCATCTGTGAAGTCTCCAAAGCCCCGAATAAATCACTTCAAGTAGTTGATATAGTGTCTGGTGACAAATTCAATGAACGATAGTATCATTGACATTCTGCTTTGGGCGGTTTTCTGTTTATCATGTATTAATATTGTTAATTTTAAGACGGCATGGTCAGGATATTCCAGGACTTTTGGACCTCACAGCTATAGAAAAGGGAACATGCTCATCTCATATTTGTCACTTAATTTGTTTTCCTTTTCCTTGCCCAGACAGTTTTAATGCCCAACTATGTGGCATTCCAACTAGTAATTAGTATTCAGTATTAAGTTCAGCTAGAGCACAGCAACACAATAAAATGTTTAATAAATTGAGGATGAACCTTTGTTATAAATATAAAAGTGTATAAACATTTCTTAATGTCAATTGTCCTGCTGTTTTAACTTTGCACTGAATGGCTCACTCAAAATGATCACAGCATGTTCTTAGCTCAAACTGAAACATGTCTTTTGTTGTTTGGTACCTTGCCTACACCATATATTACCCATACGGATCCATCTTTTGTATGCTATCGATTCCGTTTGCATTGTGAAGTTCTTTAGAAATGCAGCCATACATACCATTAAAATCTGTGTTTTTCTAATCAATTCACTATGTTGTTTTCAACACATCTGGCAATGAAAAAGTAGCACCAACAGGAATAAGTACAACACCAACCATGTCCATGTATACCTCATGAAAGTTTGTATAACAAGAACTTTTTGTTAAAAGTGATAGAGCCTATCTTAGCTTTTAATAGTAGCCAGAGATCTACTTCTTCACTTAGATGCGCATTTGTCTCATCTTATAATCCCTACAAGTCGATTTTTGCATGTTTTATTGTTTTTATGTTTTTCATTATTAATCAACCTGTCCAATTAGTACATACAACTTCATCTTGGTGCAGCAACTCTGAAAATGCTCAGGAATTCGAAGATTGGGTCATAGCACGAGAAAACATACCCTGTATTTAATCATATACAGACATATTTCTTGGGTGCCTTCTCTATACTGCAGTTTCAGCACTTTCTATAGTTGTTTGATAGGATTCAGCACTAATAGCATAGTCCAATGTTTTGTTCTTGTGCATTTTTGGGTGCTTTTAGCTGTGCGATATGGGGGGTTATCCTGTTGGAGGACCAATGACCTGTGACTGAGACACAGTTTTCTGACACTGGGCTGTACGTTTCCCTTCAGAATGTATTGATAGTCTTGAGATTCCATTGTGCCCTGCACCGATTGAAGGCCATTGTGCCAGACGCAGCAAAGCAGCCCCAAAACATAACCGAGCCTCCTCTGTGTTTCACTGTAGGTATGGTGTTCTTTTCTTTGAAAGCTTAATTTTGTTGTCTGCAAACATAGAGCTGATGTGACTTGCCAAAAAGCTCTGGTTTTCACTCATCCTTCTCCAGAAGGATTGGGACATGTCAATAGGCATTTTAGCAATTTCCAGTCTGGCTTTTTTATGTTTTTCTTTCAAAAATGGAGTCCACACTGGTCTTCTTCCATAAGTGAAGGATGGTGCAATCTGTACTTGATGTATCTCTTTGGCAGTAATCCTTGGTTCTTTTTTTACCATTCACACTATCCTTCTGTTAAATCTGGGGGCAATGTTCCTCTTGCGGCCACACCCAGGGAGGTTGTTGACAGTTTCATGGACATTGAACTTCCTAATAATTTTTGGGAATGTTGTCACAAAAACATCTAGCTGCTTAGAGATGGTCTTGTAGCCTTTAGCTTTACCCTGCTTGTCTATAATTTTCTTTCAGATCTTCTGAGACAACTCTCTCCTTTGCTTTCTCCATTTAAATAGACAGAATTACTGATTACAAGATTGGAGATGTGCAATACTAATTAAATGAACAAATTAGTTTAAAATATCACGAGAATCCAATTATTCAATATATTTTCAAAGAGGTACCAACAAATGTACCAATTTAGAATTCCTTTGTATTACATATATATAAATAAATTCACAGCTCCCTTGCTTTATTCTATGACATTCCAAAGGCATGAAAGTATACATGATACCGTAGCTTTTCTTCACTTTTCAGGAGGAATGAAGCATTATTTCGATGAGCTGTAACAGTATCAACAAATTTGACCGCGTTTCTATGTCCGAGAGCAGGATCTTGCCCACTTTGTAGTTGGCTAACACTACGCATTTAACATCTTACATTTCCTTCTAGGTAATTTACCAGACACTAATGCAGAGCTACTTACTAATGCATTTATATACTTTACATACTTTGATGGCCAACATCGCTTAAGCATACATTTACCCGTCACAAATTACATGAATGTGTTCATAACCAATTGCTATAGCAGGAATTTGAGATTAGACAATAAAAAAACATAATTCACTTGTATAGCAAAAGATAAAAATAAGTATTAAAACTTGACGTAGGTCTGGATTCATGGACAATGATAAAGCCTAGACTTGGACTAAATCGGTCCATTGAGCTTTTTTTTCACAGATTAGGTTTAAGCATTATTTACAAAATTAGGCCTTAGTGTTCAACATCTTTAAGTGGATGTTGATATTGTTCAAGGAAATAATTAGCTTCTGTGTGGTGCAGGACTGTGTGTGCCAGGTGATCTGAAGGGAGAGGTAACATTTATCAAATTGAATGTATTTTTTTGTATTACTATTAAACCTGACAACAGTGCATAGTTTGTAAAACCTCACTCTGAAAACTTAGAGAAGAAGCGTTGAGTGGGAGGATTCCATTTGAATGCCATTCTGAATGCTCGTGGTGTCTGCCCAGTATCACCTCAGAGAGAAGACCAGGGCCCCAGAGATCACTTCAACAACCAGGGAAGACACATTCCCCATAAAAGAAATCTGAAGTTTTGGAATAAATCTGCATTGTAACTTTGCTGAAGACTTTCGGAAGAGATACATTAGCTAATAAATGAACTAGCTATAGGGCAAACAGACTATTGAGTTGTGTGGATTTGTTTGCTTTGTTTATTAATTGCGGTTGTGTGCCTACTGCGCACAGCTGTTGATGTTTGTGTATGATAGTTTGAAATGTACCTGGGCTCTGGATTGGTCTTAGAAGCAAGTCACCTTGTAGTCTTGGTCATGAAGTGGAGGCAGAGGGCCATGAAACTGGCACCTGAACAGGTCTTATTTACAGGAACATGTCCTACAAGCCATGGCATGCTTCCCTGTAAATACTTTTAAGTGTTAACTGCTGGAGAAGGACTCTAAATCGAGGCTGTAGAGTCAAGAGCTCTAAATCGAGGTAATAAAGTTGAGCGCCCTAAACTGAGGCTATAGTCGTGCGCTCTAAACCGGCGCTGCCGTTTGATTAGCTGCTGAACTAGATCTGAAGTCTTATGCTTTTGTTTATATTCACTTGTGCTTTTAAGGGCTGTTTGATTATATGAAGCAAAGGCCTGTGCGTAACGTTTTTTAGGAATATCCAGAGGCGGTTGAACAAACTGTAGGCCTACATTAGAAAGATCACTATGTCAGAGATACCCCCTTCTCCCATCTTTTCATGTTGAATATTTAATGCTTTGCCAGTCACTAAACTGCAGGTCCCGGGGTGTATTGCACTCGCTCAACAGACCCCTTTGTGGAAAGCAAGTGAAGTGATGCTCTTTTAGAGCACTTAGTGCAATGTGCTACTCTGCAGACTGCAACGATCATGACAAGGGCACAAGCCTAAAGGCTAGAAAGCGTATTCGGAGATAAAGGCCCACCAACACACACACACACACAGAGCGCTCATAGACCTAATGCTAGTACTAACAAACAGGCCTTTTCAGTCTCCACATAAAGAAGTGTATAGATGGATTGCTGCTTATCAGTTTAGGAAGTGACTTGCATGTCCAGGGAATTGCTAGTCTGTTTTTTGAAACAGGGTGAACAACACCCTTTTCTCCCTCGCTACTATATGATGAGAAACGGTGCTTATCTCAAGAGAGATAGAGAAGCTTAATGGAACATGCGTTTCTCATCAACCAGTGTGTACCATGTATTTTATAAAACATTTGTGAATGTACATAAAAACAAAAAAGGTAAAAATGTGAGAAACTTGGAAAGAGCAATGCCATGTTCGACTATCAAGAATCCAGGCAACCATGCTGATTTCACAGTATTATAGGAATACACTGAATATTTTTAGTAACCAAACCTGGCGGAACATTGACAAAGAGCTACGAATTGACTGTCTTCCAGTTTCCTTCCCTCTCACGGTGCTGCAACCTCACAGTATTTCTCATGGCACGACACAGTGACTACTTGTTCTTGCCAATGAACATTATGCCTTGGTTTGGACTGGTGACTGGGGCAGAGCTGCAGGCTGTAGCCCTGTCAGGATTTGGCTTCCATTCTCTGCTCTCTAACAATCTGCAACTGTGTTCTGCTTGACTTCCGCATAATGACACGTTATAAGGACACAATGCAGGCGTACAGGGCGTAGCTCGACAACCGCTGATGTAATGTCTCAGTCCTGGCTCAGACAAAAGCAACGTCCCAGGATTTGAACCATGAGATCCTCATCACCCCCAAACCTATTGGCTCGTACATCACTAAGAAGGATGGATTAACATTGTAGTACATAAAAAGACCAGCCGCAAAAGACATATCAGTTTCTGTAAGTGAAAGCCATGTTCCCTCTCAAATAGAACGTTTGGTGTCCCGATAAGTAAATAAATATTTACATATGCTCCATATTTACACAGCTGGATCCTGTCTGTCTAATTATCTGTTGTTGTTTGAACTGGCCAGAATGGAATCAAACTGATGCTCACCATTGCTGAAGTGAAACAGATGAAACATTGCTTGGATTATTGGTCTAGAACAGGGTTCTTCAAACCTGGACCTCAATGCCAGTTCCACTCATTTATTTATTGCAACCCCCTAATTCTAGACTTATTTAGACCTGAGATACCTGGTGGTTGCAATTAATGATGAGATAGAATAAAAAAAACTAGGAGGCTCTGGACCTCGTAGGGTAAGATTTGAATACCTCTGGTCTAGAACAACTTAAGTACCATGACAGTTCACCCCATATCATTTAATACCAAAACAAACACAACAAAAACATTTGGGAAACTACCAAAGGAAAGGGCCTGTGTATTATTGACTCTTGATAAGAAATTCCCAAACCATAGTATATATGTGTACAACGTTTGTCTTCAATAGGAGATGTTATACTGACCTTTGGTGGAAGTGAGGGGTAATGCAGGTATTTAGTCCAGGGCAAATGAACACTTTAGTAGAAGGTGGAATGTAGCAACACCAAATAATAAAGCATCTAATAATGCAAGGGTTACCCTGGTTAAAATATCAGTGTAAACAATAACCATGTGGCTGCTACATCTTAAAGCTCTTGGATTGCTACATAATATCAGATAAATGCACCATACATGCCTTGTATCATAGCAATATCTCCGGTAAAAGGTTACATCTCTTTCCATCTCTTCTAAGGACCTAGGATCCAGCAGAGATGGATTTCCATTCCGATACAATGGGAAATATATTCACTGTAAAATAATAGTAGTATACTGAAGCTCCCTGCAAAACACTTGTAGTTGTTATTTTCAACAACGGAATTTTATGTTAAAGAGTATAATTACAATGTTTCCAGCCCCCTCCCACTTTCTATCAACATCAGTCCTGCTCTATTGTGACAACTCCCACCTGACTTGGGACAGTTGATGTTGAGACGTGTCCTTCCAAAGCACATCCAGTGGTCTGAGAAAACTAAGATTGAAATATAGATACTAACTTCACTATCTGCAAATCTTATGGTAAGCTGCTCACCAATTACATTGGTCTGGGCGGATTGAGATAACTCCATGGAAGACCATTTACTTGCAAGCAATTTAAAATACATTCAAAAAAAAAGAAAAATGTATTAATTATCCATATCTGTACAGAACCGCAACAGGCCAACCGGTAATTTAAGTTCTAACAATTCCACAGCTGTATTTGTTATAGGAGTCAACATACCTAGACCATTACCACACAAGACACAGGAAGTAATGCATAATGAACCTTTCTATTGACCTTAGACTCTGAGCATAGCAATTACACTCCAGGTGGCTGTTCCACATCAGAAACATTCTTGCATACTAATGTCTACATTTGTCAGCAGCAGAAACGAAAACAGCTCACCAACAAAGTATTTCAAATTGACATGTTTTAAGGGCTTGAAAATGCCATATTACAGTTTTCTTCAATCACTTTGTTACTATTATCAAAAGTATGGTGCAGTGTTTCCAAAACCTTAGTACAAGACTCCAAATAGATCATATTGGTAAATCATGAAATCTTCTATTCAAAACAACTGATTTCACTTTCATTTTGTTTCACCAGAAGATCAGTGATTCAACCAAAAGTATTTGGTGATATACACATTCATTAACTCATCAAAACATAACATTGTTAAATTCTTTCAGTTAAATCGTTGTAACAATCAGTTAGTCCAATACCAAACAATGTAAGACATGTGTTTCAAAATGACAATTTGTAGTGCTAAAGGTAAGCTGAAACTGTTAATTTCACAGTTTTTACATTAGGCAGAACTAACTGTTCATTACCCATCGCAATTGACAGAAAATCCTTTCCACAGTCTCTATCGTTACAATCATTGATGCCAAAAAGTGATCTTTTACTGCAACATGTTTTTCTTCTTCTATTGTAACAAATTATATCAGAAATAAATAAATAAAGGAAACGTCAATGTATAGCACAGATGGCACATGGACAGCTACATGGACCAATGATCATTTGATATCATTGGCCAATGATATTTCGACAACTCTGTCATGGAAGAAGCCTGATTTATCAACAATGTTTTTGTGTTGGTTCAGTGCAGTTCAGTTTGTTATCTTGATCTGAATTACACCTCTGCCGTGCTTGATTGGCATTCGCCAGAGAACACCAAAATTGGCAGGTCCACCATTGGGGCCCCGTTCTTTTAAGTATTTTCCCACTCTTTGAATGGGTTCGCAGAGAGTCTGGAGACGTTGTGGTGAATGTTATGCTGCCTGCAACATCATCCAGCATGACCAGTTTGGTGGTGGGTCAGTGATGGACTGGAGAGTCCAGGAGCTCACCGATGCCCTGAACAAGGACTGGGAGGAGCACGAGGGGATCAGAGAGGTGGGCATGGGAACTGTCACCGAGATGGGCATGGGCACCGACAGAGTGGTCGGAGATGTGGGCATGGGCACCGACAGAGTGGTCGGAGAGGTGGGCATTGGAACTGTCACAGAGGTGGGCATGGGCACCGACAGAGTGGTCGGAGAGGTGGGCATGGGCACTGACAGAGTGGTCGGAGAGGTGGGCATGTGAACTGTCACAGAGGTGGGCATGGGCACCGACAGAGGGGTCTGAGAATTGGGCATGGGAACTGTCATAGAGGTGGGCATGGGCACCGACAGAGTGGTCGTAGAGGTGGGCCTGGAAACTGTCACCGAGATGGGCATGGGCACCGACAGAGTGGTCGGAGAGGTGGGCATGGGAACTGTCACAGAGGTGGGCATGGGCACAGACAGAGTGGTCGGAGAGGTGGGCATGGAAACTGTCACAGAGTGGTGGGCATGGGGCCGTCAAAACGTTGATGGTCAAAGAGAGGGTGGCAGAACTGTCGTCTCTAATGAAGTCCGGCCCAACGGCGTTGATCATGTGGTGAACCGAGGCCTTACCACGGCACAAGTTGGCAGATTAGCTGATCCAAATCTAAAAAGATCAACTGTCAATTCCATCATCCAAGCACATTTACAGCACATCCATTACATTACATTGTGATGCATTCTTTAAACATGTTACAGTATTCTTCCAGTATGATCTGTTCTATGAATTGAAGGAACCCCATAGTGGTGGCCCTGGCCATGTGCTGACTCACCAGCAGGGGGGGTAGTTGGGGAAATGGCGAGGGTTTGGAATGATGTACGGCTGGTGGAAATAAAACGGGCAATTGAGGAGAACAATGACACCTTCGCCAATGTGGCATCCATCTCCCGCCTTCTGAAGAGGCACCAGGTATCAATGAAACACATTTGCCTGGTGCCATTAGAGAGAAACAATGACCAGAGAGAAACAATGACCAGGTAAAACAACTGAGAGCTGAGTATGTTCAGGTACAGCACTATATACTTTATTACTGTGTTTATTTGATGCATCGCCTGCTTCATGCATATATTCAAACTACACTGTAAAATAGACTAGAATACACTGAACTAACCAAAATATATTTTTTAGAGGGTGATGGTGCTTGATGCTGTACATTTACATTTTGTTGAAGAAGTGGGATTCAACCTTGCCAAAACTCATTGCTGTAGACAGAACCTCATCGGACAACAAAAGCCTGGACAACGCAGAGGAAACATCTCCATGTGTGCTGCTATCTCTGAAGATGGTGTGGTAGGACGTAGGCCATTACGTGGCTCCTACAATGCTCCACATCTCATCGCGTTTCTCATTGGAATTGAGCTGGCCTGTCAGAGTGTAGGGATCACCTACAGTGGGGGAATTTCCTTTTAAGATCCCCTGCTGATTGTGTTTGTTTGCCCACCGACAAAGAGATGATCAGTCCATCATTTTAAGGTTTATCTGAACAGTGATAAACAGAATAACAACACAAAAAGAATTCAGACACATTTCAAATAAGTTATAAATTGATCTGCATTTTACTCAGTGAAATACGTGTTCGACCCCTCTGCAAAACATGTCTTAGTACTTGGTGGCAAAACTCTTGTTAACAAAACATTGTCAGTGGGCAAACGTACAAATATACGATATATATAATGTTTTCCTCCACTGTATGTAATTGTGAGGGATAATGTAAGGCTCCACCATTGTTGGTTCACCATGGTTTCAGGCACATCCCAGATTCCTACCCCCTTCCTGCTCCCGTACTCTCCTTTCCACAGCCTTATTGAGGAATTATTTTCAGTATGGAGGTGGAGGGTTTATGATCGCAACCCTGGGAGCGCACCACCCTCCTACAGACCATGGGGGAGGCATGTGATGACATCAGTGTAGACCAGGGGTCTCAAACCGGTTCCACGGAGGGCCGAGTGTCTGCAGGTTTCAGTTTTTTCCTGTAAATTGGTTCCAGGTTCAGACCTAAATAACCAGATGAGGGTAGACATAACCAATTAGTGACATAATTAATCAATCAAGTACAAGGTGAGAATGAAAACCTGCAGACACTCTGCCCTCCGTGGAACCGGTTTGAGACCCCTGGTGTAGACCAATGTCAAGCATGGAATGGCCAAGCCAAAAGGTTTTTCCCAAGGTGCCTGAACAATGAAGATGATGAGAATCTGTGGCCAAATGCTCAAGACAGGATTGATCCGATGTCATGTGTGCTAAACGTTATGCTTTGTTTTCATTTACAGTGGTAGTTGATAATTTGTTTGACTGTATTTACAGTAACTGTTTACATTTGATTATGGAGAGTATACCTATGTTACAATTATATATGGAAAGAAAAACATTTTCAAATGCTTGTAGAGGATGTCTTCATTGAAAAATGAATAGGTAAATGAATCAGTCTTCTTGGATTTATGTACTAAGAGTTGTGAGATTTTAACAAATACTTATATACCAATATAGCAATATACCAATATAGTACCAAAACTATCCAAAACATTTTGCGTGATTTGAGTGTTCCCTTAATTGTTTTAAGCAGTGTAGTTACCAGTTGTGCTTACTTGTTTGGATGGCAATCCTGTCCTGTTATGGCAGTATTGTAATGTACACATGCAATGCTTTGGTCTTTTGTGGCTCTTACTACGATTAACAAGGTTGTGGGTTTGAATCCCTCAGAGGACACATGCAAATCCATGGCCCTTCGTTGGTGATTCTGTACATTGTAATATGTACATAATAGGCTAAACAAAATGTAAAATACATACAGTATATTCACCAAAACACTGTAAAACGTTTCGCGTGTACATTGTATCAACATAATTGATTTACATTTGAAACACCGTCTTTTTAGATCTTATTTTGCCATCAGTCAATGTCAGATTTAGTGTTTTACGTACTTGTGCGAATAGTACCGAAGCGTCTGGAAAATCAAAAAACAGTGACATCTCTGTGATTTCTGTTCCTTTACTCCACTAGATGGCAGGTGGATCCAAGACAAGCAACGCTTGAACGCTCCTAATAATGTGCTCATGAAATATGCCTTCCAAGTGATTGTACCGGGACCTGCTTCTGAGAGCTGGCTCCTGGAGTCCAACACCTGCCCGCTTCACCCCCCAACCAACCAGCCAGGGGAGGTAACAACAGCCTCCCACAATGCACTGCAATTCCCTTCCACCAGGACACGGCTGCCTGAATCGTATGCACATATCCCTCATGTTCTAAACCAACATCAGGCTTCATAGACTAACCTTTATAATGGCGCCCCTACTGGGAATTCACTATACAGTGGTGTTCAACTAAATACTCAACAGATACCTCATGCGTCACTCGTGAGAACACAATCTAAGGTATTGATTTTTGTGATTCCGCGTCTGCAATGCAATTTGTCAAATATGCTATTAGGTCCTTAGCAACAAGAACCGAACCAATGCCATTGCAATATCCAATAATATTATCTCTCTGTGGAGAACCCCCTGACATGAGATTGTCTAGAATTACAGAAAGAAGGATGGGGCAATTATGTAGTTTATGTCAGCTCAGACCTGGTGATAACCCGCCACTGCAGATACAATGGTATGAGTTGACTAGGTTTCATGTGTACTGCGGTTTTTATTCTACGCCGGTATCGTTATCACATCATTCCTTCTCTCATTCCCAGGCCATTGTTTACAGAGACGCAGAAAAACACTGCATTGTTTGTCAGAGGGAGGCTTGATGGAATCAGTGCTCAAAGTACATTAAAATGGAAGGCAGCATGGAGGTGACTTTAGCTCGTAATTAAAAACAGATGTGTCCATTTAATAGTCTTAATACTTTGAGAGAGACAATCACTGCAGAAATATATATTTGCCTCATTAAATTGAGAGGCTTCATCATGACGGGGAGTAGAATAATGAATTAAGAAAGACATGTTTACCAGGTTGTTTAAATAGTATTTTCCAGAAGAGAATCTAAATAGAAGGTTGTTGTGCTGCACAGCTTATTGGTGATTGGAGTGAGGAAGAGACTCCATGAATTGCAAGTAGTGAACAACAAGCAGAATGGCTGTCAGACAACAGTAATGAGGACCTATCCCAAACAAAACATGTACCTGATAATGGCTATATGTCTTAATCCCCTCCCTGCAGTCAGTAGCTGTGACAACAAGGGTAATAAAATAGTATCGCAGGCTGTTTTATGGCGTCACCTCATTGAGGGTTTGAGGCTTTTAATGTCAGTATTCACCGATTACCATTTATTGTAAATGCTGCATATGTTGGCTCAATCGGAAATCGCCACGATGCCCATTACCCCCTTTGGATTTAATTCAGACTTAAGTATGATTCTCGCTGTACAGTATTGACATAAATCTGATCGACACGTACACACACACACACTCTTCACGGTGTTCAGTGGGGTCCTGCTGACACTTTATGCTGTGTCTCTCTGTGTGTGACGGTGACAAGGATGTGTCTGGACACTTCGGGGCTTGTTCAGGGATCTCCTGTCACCTCCAATCAGATCCGTGCATTGCCCCAGCCATCGCTGCTTCTACCTCCAAGACGGATCCAAGTGGCTGGCACGGTGACACTTTAGAGGCACCTCAGATATACCATCCCATTATTTTACATGTACTGCAGATATGGTATACAGCATACTACACATATTGAGAGATTTTTTTACAGTAAGTAAAGGTTAGGGTTGGGTTTCTGCTACATGCAGTCTTAAAGTGAGGTAACACTGCTGGCTATGAAGAAAGCCTTTCATTCATTTGCAGTGGGTGCATGGAAAAGCAATGGGTCACAACTCAAGTCACGGCAATTCAAATTGACAGAGTATTCATGGATGCCAAGCTTCGCCACTAAAAGATATCAGCAATCCATATCGGCTGATTATAAGCCAAAACATGAAATAATTCTATCATAAGAATGTGTTCTAAAAACATTGGCTGTTGTATTGATACATTTATGAACTAAATATCTATTTTTATCTCTCTAGTCGGTTTTCAAAATGTTCTTTTAATTTGCAAAGGGCTGAATCTCTACAGGGGACCGAATCATTCAAGGGAGGGAATCAATCCTCCTCTTAGTCGACCATGTATCCGGTACTTCCCTGACAAAGTGTGCATGTTGCCATCAATACCATTTGATTAATCAATCCAGCATGGATTTACTGGAGGTTTCCTTGATAACAAAAACATTAAATAAGTCACTGATTAACGTTGAGGTCAGTCATCTGCAAATTGTGCTGGCACAAGAATACAGCCCCCAATAAAAGCTAGTTTGGATTTACATTCACAACAAACAAAAAAAAAATACAGAACCCGTGTTTTATTAAAACCCATTTTGGCCGCAGCTGAAACACTGTTAGGTGCACATACACTGACTGTTTTCCATCAGAGGTAAACAAGAGTTAAAAACTTCTATTCAAATTATTATGGAAATACACAATTATATGCCTTGAACAACAAAACAATCCACCTTAATTAGCAAAATCATATAACTAACCAATAATTTGCAGTGGCCAGAAAGAAGGCCACTCTGGTGAGGAAGCTGGTGTGGAAGTAGTTGGGTGTAAATGATGAGCTAATTGGTGCTGGATATGGGGAAAATAAAAGACACAGAGGGGCAGAGCAATCTTATGACAAAGGAGATCGGGGCATCTCCCTAGCGTCGCTCCCTCAGGAGGGAGGGAGCGTCTGCTACAGAGACAAAGTCAAGTGTAACCCACTCAGGTGACACATCGAGGAAAGACCAGGGAGCGTAGAGAGCGGCGGGGCGGGTGGAGGAAGAGTCAGTCTACCCAAGCGGGGTTGCATCAGGGGACGGGGGCTGGCGGTGTTGTGCATTGTGCGGAATAAAGACGCCGTTCCCTTTGGGGGGCGGCCTGTTGGTGCACAGGACCCCAACCGAGACGCGCGGTTAGCGGGGCTGTGTACATTGAGACCGGGTCGGTGCCTGGGGGGTAATTATTATTATCAGCACCATGCCTCCGGTGGGCCTCCATGGCCCCCTGTAGGACAGACACACACGGCGGACCAATGAGAACGTCCCATAAGGGCAGCAGGTGGGCCGGGGTAGCGTTAATGCTTGGGCTAATATTGGCAGCTAATGGCAGCCGGTCGGGAGACAAAGGTGACACTGGGGGGCCGTATCAGCAGTGGGCTGTGGGGGGGCAGGGCCTCAGGTTGTAATTAGTGGCCGGGGACAACAGAGCGCGCGTGAGGTAAACAGGGACGCAGGGGTCTCAGCAACATTAATAATTATCAATAACCTAAACAATCAACCCAGGATAATCTATTAGAGGAGCTCTCACTGTCACCACTGACCCAGTGACTCATCCATCTGGTTAGACAAGGACCTCACTGTCACCACTGACCCAGTGACTCATCCATCTGGTTAGAGAAAGACCTCACTGTCACCACTGACCCACTGATTCATCCATCTGGTTAGAGAAAGACCTCACTGTCACCACTGACCCACTGATTCAGCCATTTGGTTAGACAAAGACCTCACTGTCACCACTGACCCACTGATTCAGCCATCTGGTTAGACAAGGACCTCACTGTCACCACTGACCCACTGATTCAGCCATCTGGTTAGACAAGGACCTCACTGTCACCACTGACCCACTGATTCAGCCATCTGGTTAGACAAGGACCTCACTGTCACCACTGACCCACTGATTCATCCATCTGGTTAGACAAAGACCTCACTGTCACCACGGATCCTTTGATAAAGCCATTTGGTTAGACAAGGACCTCACTGTCACAACTGACCCACTGATTCATCCATCTGGTTAGACAAAGACCTCACTGTCACCACGGATCCTTTGATAAAGCCATATGGTGGGTTCAGCCATATGGTTAGACTGCCGCCACTGACTTGATTCATGTACTTTATAAAAACTATTTGTGATATCGTATGAACCTAAAGGATAGTTAGTGTATGTCAGCGAACTACTCATCAAAATTCTCACTCAACCTAAGTTTTATAGAATATGTTCTGCAACTATATTTGTGATAATGTGATTTACCAATATAATATTTATACACGGTGAAAACAAGCAAACCCTTAAATAATGCCCCGTGGATGCCCTTTTCCATATCCATACGAACCCTTAGCATTGGATGAACATTACAACTTGTGATGTGTAAGGATATAAGATCAATCAATCCATCCCCATAGTATCACTGACTGTGACAACAAAATACTTCAAATATATAATTTTTGGGGGGATTAATTGAAACAAGCTATGGACCACTATTTATCATTTCATACCAGCTGGTAAATTGTGTTTTATAATTTTTGGTAAGAATCAGAAAGTATAAAGTGCCTCCAGATAATGTAATTAAACATAGCAGGTAAGTACCAGCTGAAAGAAAAAAGAGACCATTTCCTATGTTCGACATTTGGAGGATGTAACTAAGACCACACCCAACATGTCAAAACAAAGAAACAATCCAGGAAGTGTCTCTGTCAATACCTTTTACAGCAAATATGCTGACATGAACCTTTTGATTATACATTTATACTTCACAAAAACAAATAACAAAACAAAAGTCTACTGACACAAAGGACTATGGGAAAACACATTCCACAGTGACTTTGCGTATGGTTGCTACAGAGTATCTAAAATCGCCCTCTTCCTGAGCACTGAGCCTTGGGTCTGATGGGAGATCTCTGGGGAGCCATTAGCACATGGATCGGCGGCGCGGCACGACGCGGGGGGAGTTAGCACAGGTCATGGGAGAGCACTGGAGAACTCACAACACACTAACAACACCTGTCACCCCTGCACCTAATGAGAAACACAATTAGCAATTAACGTTGTGATCTGTCAGGGCTAATACCTGCCTCTCAGCACTCACAGACACTGAGCCTTATACCCTTTATTAGTTAAGACATACAGTGCACACAGGTAGAAAATAAACCCCAACAACGGGATTCTTTACAACAGGTGAGGTTACGTAAGAATTCTGACTGACACATATTGTTAACCGGGGGCTTTTATTCTTTAGGAATAAAATGAATGCATTGGCTAAATCATCAACTTCTGTCAAAGAATCCTACATCAGCAGCATTAACAGCCTTGCAGACATTTGGCTTTCCAGTTTTCCATTTGTTGAGGTAATCAGAAGAGATAACCCCCCATGCTTCCTAAAGCACTTCCCAAAAGTTTGATTGGCTTGATGGGCGCTTCTTACATACCATACGGTCAAGATGCTCTGAAAACAACTTAATAGGGTTTAGATCCTGTGACTATGCTTGCCACTCCATTATAGACAGGATACCAAGCTGACTGCTTGTTCCCTTCATAGTCCTTGCATTGCTTGGAGCTGTGCTTTGGGTGATTGTCCTGATGAAGGAGAAAATTAGCTCCAATCAAGTACCATCCACAGGGTATGACATGGTTGCAAAATCGAATTGTATGAGATCTTCAGTTTCTTGGCAATTTCTTGCACAGAATAGCCTTCTGTTTCAAAAGTAAGTTCTCTGTTTTATTGCTTCTTTAGTCATTACAACAGTTGTTTGCTGTGCTAACATAATTCCAAAGGGGCTTTCTAATGATACATTATCCTTTTAAAATGATAAACTCAGATTAGCAAACCCAACGTGCCATTGGAACGGTTGCTGATAATGGACCTCTGTAAGCCTATGTAGATATTCCTTGCAAATCTCAGCAGTTTCCAACTACACTCAACGATTACAAAGTCTACACTGTATCTCTGATCAATATGGTGTTGTGGAAAACACAATCCTAAACGTTGACCCCAAACTTTTGAACGATATTGTGTGTTGATTATTTCTGGTGAGACTGTTCACAAGATGTGGTGCTTATCATTCCCTCTGATGGGGCATTGGTAGTAATGGGATGAGGCAGGGATAAGCAACACAAATGGATGGAAGTTATTGATGCTTATTAACGAAAAGGAAAAAAACTGAGAAGAATATGACAGAGAGCTAAAGAGAGAGAGAAAGAGAGAGAGAGAGAGAGAGAGAGGAAGGGAACAACAGAGGGGCAAAGATAAACGGGATTAAGGATGACTCAGTAGGAGAGATTTGACCTAACCACAACTGGACTGCTTAGTGCCAGTCCCACTCTCTTTTCCCTTGATCCATACACACACACCACACACACCAGTTGGGCTGTAATTGGATTAGGCCCATGTCTGTGTGTGTGTGTAGTGTCGCCGGGATGGTAATTGTGTCAGCCTTGCCGGTCAGTAGGGAATTCAAGTGTAAAATCCAATTCTGAATTTGTGTCTCTCGTTCAGGGGGATGTACAGGAGTACCAGCCATATGTCACCGTCCCCAATTTTGAGGAATGAATATGGATGAGAGCGACGCTAGGCTCCAGTGTAGCCCTACGAGGAGCTGCCTATGTCTGAGTTAATGTGTGACATTTGTTATGGCTGAGGACGCGTGGTACTGCAAGACATCAGCACAACTAGGTGTTTCCAATGTGTCCCTTGTCTAATCGAATTAAACCTGCTTGCTTCCAGTTAAAAACCATGAGCTTTAACTCTGAACAAAACACGTCAAATCAACCACTTGTTTAGTCGTAGGCATACATCTGGCTTTTGCATTTTATTACATTACAATAACTGTGTTTATGAATGTGAATGGGCGAGCATTAGCAGATTTGTACATCCGAACTAAAAAGGGTGACGCAAAACCCAGATTATAGTCTTTCCAAAATATGCACGCATTTGTCAATTATGTCAAGTTTTGAGTAACTGAGAATGTGCATGCCCCTATTTAATTAGATCAGTGCAGTTGTTTATTACCTCAAGTTAAATAACATATTTTCTAAATTGTACACATTTAATGCAACTGTTAGGTTCCAGTATTTCGACTTTTAAAATAAGAAGTATCCCACTGGATAGCATTATGATTGCACATTGAACTGCACATATTCCACAGCACTTGCAGTGTATCCTCACTTGTTACAATACATCAATACGGCGCTACCTAACATTTAGTACAGGTGAAATACAAATACAAGCTGTGTCTTTCCTGTTGGCACTTGGAACCATGTAATCCTGTGAAGGCCACACTGGTTTGCTGTGACATGACAAGCTCAGCGAGTAGTCGTACAAAGTACATAACTGTAATAACTTCAATATGCATTCACGATCACGCTACAAAACCATGATCGCAGTTCACATTTATTCATCTCTGACATGGGAAGCCTCAAAATGATCTTGTCTGTGTCAACAACAAGGGAACCAATCAGTGCTGAACACAGCACAACTTCCCCCCACCAGGTAATGAGGTCTTGAAGGTGGGCGGAGGCGCAGTCTAACGTGCTGCAGGACAGGTGCTCCAGCCCCCATCTCTGGCCCTTCTGGAGGACAGGTGCTCCAGCCCCCATCTCTGGCCCTTCTGCAGGACAGGTGCTCCAGCCCCCATCTCTGGCCCTTCTGCAGGACAGGTGCTCCAGCCCCCATCTCTGGCCCTTCTGCAGGACAGGTGCTCCAGCCCCCATCTCTAGCCCTTCTGCAGAGCAGGTGCTCCAGCCCCGATCTCTGACCCTTCGGCAGGACAGGTGCTCCAGCCCCCATCTCTGACCCTTCGGCAGGACAGGTGCTCCAGCCCCCATCTCTGACCCTTCGGCAGGACAGGTGCTCCAGCCCCCATCTCTGACCCTTCTGCAGGACAGGTGCTCCAGCCCCCATCTCTGGCAATTCGGCAGGACAGGTGCTCCAGCCCCCATCTCTGGCCCTTCTACAGGAGGTGACAAGGGATCGTGTGCCCGAGCACTGAACCACTCAAGGGCGGTGCTGATGGCAGAGTGAGACGCTAACGTCAGCCACTGGTTAGCTGATCCGGACACGTGGACGGACAGAACGCTCAATGTGGTTGTGGACCTCAAACCCCGCCCTTCACCTTTATTCCAAGAAGCCCTGCTCTCTTCCTTTTGTTGTAGCGTTTCCTTATTCATGCACTACTGCGGGATGGAACATGGGTAAGGGCAGCTCTAGCATCTGTCCCACGTTTAACTCGTCAGGAGAGGCGATCAACTCTGTAGCACATCTGGGTTTGTGACAAGGACTTATCGAAAGGACAACCCTGACCTTGATGAGCTCTCTTTTTCAGGGTTTCATTGAATCTCTCTAGCCCCATTAGCCCCGCTGAGGGCCATAGTGGAGGATGCTGGTAGGAGAGCATATCCAGGATGTTTATAATGACCCTAGGTGTCATAGAGCCCGTGGGGGGGGACCTCCAGTCATTTTGAGTCGGTCACAGGCCACAACCAGGAAGCGTCAGTGATGTGGTAAATGGTGGAGTTTGCTGCAGATCAGTTGGATATGTTCCCACGGAGGAACCAGCTAAACAAGGTTGTGTTGACTCAGTGACGCGAGGGCAGCTTGTAGAAGCACACGCTGAAGGGTTCCTAAGATTTTAGTGCCTTGCCGAGCCACGTGAAAGGGGAATTGAGTGAGGGATTTGTTACCACAGGTTTTAGGCCATCAATAGCAATAGAGTACATAGAGTGTCTATATCTAAATAGACTAAGGGCAGGCTGCTGTAGGGGACGATGGGATTATAATTCCTTATAAATGGCCATGTTGACGATCAACACTTCCTATCCCAGATATATTATGAGGGGAATAAACGTGTGGAAAACCCAGCTGAGTTGGAGCCTCTGTGCCAGAGACGGTGGTGGTGGGTGTGACCAGGTTGAATCTGAGCACGCTACATGAACAGCAGGAGGTGGGCGTGGCCGCTGTGTGAATGACAGCAGGGGGGTGGACATACTATTGTTACACATTTTGCTTAACTCAGATCATCTTTAAGTAGCCTCTGCCACACAGGTGAACTTGAGGTTCCTTCCATTAATAACTGGTCCCTGATAATTGAATCTGTATGATGACCTAACGGACACATTGCACTCTGCTGTAGGTCTTCTGGGTGAATCCATCCATTAGTATTGCTCATGTATAGAATATCTTAAAACATCCGACCAAGCCAGCAGAAGGATCTCAGGAATAAAACTTTGACCTACAACTCAAAC